>JANHGB010025159.1:0-38207 GCA_026283785.1 Coracopsis vasa | reverse complement strand
AAACTTATAGCATGCAATGATTGTTGGGTGGTGGGGTTGGGGGAGGGGGACTGTTCCCATCACAAGTGACTTTAAGCAGCTACAGACCATATCAGGAGAACTATTCAAGTGCTAGAAAAAATATATACTAAAATAAACCAGCTGGAAGTCTGCTTGGTGGGTTTACCTGCAAAGCCCTGGGAATGGCCAGCAGTGAATAGGTCAGATACTTGGTTGAATAGGCTGCCTGTGGCCCACAGCTGAGATATCTTTCCTCTTCTTAGCAGAAATGTCACCAGGTTTGAACAGTAACTGTATTTTGCAAAATCGTAATATTGGGAACTTCCTGCTCTTTTCTTCTTGAAGATAAAGAAGATAAAAAGAAGCAGCAGTACAACTGGAGACCCGCCTTGTGCCAGGTGGGACTGAGCTCAGTACCTCATGACATGTAAAAGGAACAGTACTTCATGAAGCCAAGAAATCTGGCCAACAAACAGCAGCAATAGTGCAGCTGGGCCTAACAACTAACTGTTTCTACAGAGAAAAAAATTTAAACACACTTCAGTTTAAAAAGCCTCTCTGATCTCTCCTCTAACTCAGTTCTAATGATGGCAAATAATTGGCCACATTGATCAGTGGGAAGAAAGGGAGGGAGGCTTGGTAGCCCCTCCCATATACCTAGAGACGTCAGGGAAGAAGACATTTGATGGTTTTTGCAAGGGTACTTTCAAAAAACCCTACAGCATTCATAAAAGAAAAAGAAAGCAAATAAAAAGACCAAGGGTCCTTTCCCATTAAGCTGCAGTACCAGACTGTAGTGTACTAACAGCATAAGAAAGTCAGAATTCCAAACAGAAGTGGCCTGACCTTGATCACATTTAAGAACAAATCATTATACTTAGAACACTTCTATTTATATGCATATTGTGTCACAAAGATAAAATCATTTCTGATTTTGGGGAAGGTGTTCCACCCATACTACCAGCTGCCAGTCAAGGCGGCCGCACTGGGATAGCTGAGGATGTTCTGCCACAGTTAATCCTGGGGAGGTTGAGAGGTCATTTTCTTATTGCCAAACATTTTCAGTCCTAGTAATGGTACAAGGAAAGTGTTACGAGGAAAACATTCCTCAAGCAGGGAACCACAGATTGCATTGACAATTCTTGTTAACTTCACCCAAATTTAGAATCATAGTTGTTAAGTCATATTTATACTACAGTTTTAATCAAGTCATAGTATGACAAACCACACTGACAGCCCTATGTTTTAGTGAATTCTGCTTCATGAGAAAGATGTTCGAGACAATACTAATTATGCATTTAACTTGCCAGCTCTACTTTTACCTCACATTTACAATAAAAGAAAACTTGAAAAATATTATTTTGGTTTTTAAATTTGGTCTCAACCCATTGTTATGTAAACCATAAAATTGCCCTGGTATGTCCTAGGAAAAGTATAATGCCATTAACTAAGAAATCTTTATTTCATTTAACACATCACAAAACATACCATGATCACAGGGCTTACTTGGCAACATCAGCCCCCAGAAGCATTCCCTAAAGTAATGATGCATCATAGCATTTGCATAATTTAGAAAATAACATCTATAGAGGGTGTAAAGTGGCAGAAGACCTTCCCTAAATGTAGTAGCTGTATCCAGACAAGGTGCTATCCCAAAATACTTTGCAGTCTTTGTTCTAGCTGGCCCCCTGTGCTTGCTGTTTCTGAAACTAGTAGGTTACTTTGCTATTGAATGGGGGATGGGATCTGTCGCATCCTGAAATACAGACACATCTCAAAGCAACCATCAGTACACTGAATATCTAAACACCTGAACAATTCTTACCGTGATTGCAGTATTTCTTCCTCAAACAGAACATATGAAACGCTGAATTTTATATTTTACACTGAAGCTGCCACGCAGGTTCTGCTAACAGTCAGATTTCTGCTGCAGAATTTAGGTCCAGATCATCAAGCAGTCACATATCCACAGGTTTTAGTAAGCATGAGATATTCCTCTGTACTTTACCAAGTCCTGCAGCTTGCTGCTACTCAATCAGTACTTGACAATATCAAAGAACACCTCCTTCACAGAAAAACATACTATAAATTTCGTAGCAATTGTCTTGTCATTCCATTTGCATTCTTTTTGATAGACTGGAAAATAATTTTAGTATAAAAAGCATAAAAAACCTGAAATATTCAGCGCAATAGCAGTGTATGTTGGATTGACAAATTCTACAGAAGAAATCAAAGCACAGTGCTGTAGATTTGGTTATAAAAGACTATTAGCAGAACAGTAAGTAGATAACAACAAATTCTGTGCTAAGCCTGTGAAAATGTATGGGTTCCTAAAAGAATTTCTCTTTATCCCAGCTTGCCAGGCACTCTCCATTTATAATCATTTATCTCGATTATCATTTATGTCATTATAGTCTTACTGTGGAGCTGAAGAGTCACGGAAAAGCTGTGAGATTCAACCAGCAGAGTGTATATTGCAGCAACTGCTAACCAAGAAAATAAAAATAAAACCCAAGGACTCTTCAGATACACAAGAAAACAGCTTTATTACCAAGTTCTCATGCCAGCAGGTAATTCTCCACAGACTTTAATCAGGTGCAATGACTGATTGCTGCAGAAGGCTGCAGTGAAATTTGAGTACCAAAAATACGCTATTAAGCAACTGCAAAAATATCTTTCAAGCTTATGTACATATTGCAACGTAAGATTCAGAGACAGTTTGATTCCTGTTTCTTCTCTCAAACAAACTCACCAGCTGTCATAAATGAAATGGTGACATGGAAAATTACAAGCACAAACTTAAACATTATAGACCACAAATTTATATTTGTATACTCACTAGTCCATTCTTCTCTATATATATATTTTACATGACATGGGATAAAAAGTATGCTTTAGTCTACTCCCAACTAAGGAAAAGGGCTGAAAACAATTAACAATAAATTATTGTCATGTTTGTTTATACTGTGAAATTAATGGTTCTGTATTGCATTTTAAAAGTACATTTTCTCAAACAATCAAATGCTGAAAGCAGGTTTATCACACCTGAAAACACAAATTCTCGAATAGTGATTTCACGATCATATGCTGAACTCTGTTTTTCCCACTCCTATTTTCAGTAAGGAATTCTGCCATTGCTTCCACTGTACTAAGACAGTAAAAAGTAACATGTCATCATGTGAGCTGTATCTGATACTAGCCGATCTCCCAGAATTCTGTCAGAATTGCTATTAAGAGAGCAAAAATATCATTTTTATTTTCAGTATAAAGCTATATGCACAGACTGTTTTTTTCACAGGCTGCTATTTGTTAAATGCCACCTTCACTAAAAATTGCACTATTACATTAATTCTAAATCACAGATGTCTGAGAAAAAGAAAAGAACATTTTAACCAGGAAAGTGGATTCAGAATAATGGTTTCATCTGAGCCAAAGAAAATCAAGGCTAGAATTTTTAATCCTGGGGGTTTTTTTGCTGTTTTTCTGCATATGTTACATGACTAAATGGCTGTACTTTAATACCTTTCAAATTTAATACTTAATGTAAGATATGTTTAAATCATAGAACTTAATATATTAACTAGTTTACCTATTACAGAGAATATCACTTTGCATTACCGTTTTTCATTCCTTCATGCATGTCAACTAATGGTTAATATCTACCATTAAAACACAGGTGTAATTCAGTTTCATTCAATCTTTCACACTGCCTTGAACGCAGTATATGCACATGACTTCATTTTGTGACATGATTCTATTTCAAAGCTTGCCCTCTAAATTCACTAATTTTAGTGTTTATCTAAACAACTCTTAAGTATAGCAGCAATACTAGGCTGATAGCCAACCATCTGTATTTCAAAGAGGCTAAGAACAATGAGCTCTTACACGATTCTTTCGGCTCTGCTGGGCTCCTGCAAACCATTTAGAGTAGGATACATAACACCTAACTTAAGGCATCTAAAATTCACTCACCTCAGTCTGTTCAGCAACCATCTGTCATTTACATCTAACTCAGCCCCAGTTCCCTTTACAGTCCATGGCGGGAGATCAGTTTTCCAGAAAGCGAGGCACCTCCTTGTGAAACCAGAATTTAAGACAGTTGTGATGAACTGCCCTCTGCAAGCATCTCCTCCTCTCCTTGGACTCTGCAATAATCAGCTTAGGCTGGGGCGACTTAGGTGCCCCTTAGGACACTGTGTCCCAGCTTAGAAGAGATGAAGCTCACCCATAGCATGTTCATAACAGCTTGTCTGATGATAAGGAGGAAACATTCACCTTCTACAGAATAGTCTTGTGTTTTCAGTGAAGCAGAAGTACGAAAACGAACTCACAATAGCCCAAGGCTTTGATGCACTTAAAGAAATTCAGGCAAGCTTTGTACAACTATTGAAATTACAGGTATGTTGTCAATAACAACAAACAAATAGCACACTGTGGACTGGGGTTTCACATTCTTTCACTGTCCCTCGCCTTAGCCAAATTACATAAAAACTGACAAAAGGAGAACACCTCACTCAGCATATTAATTTCAACCCGAATCACATGCAAAGCTCAGTACTCAAAGCAAACTGACAACCGGTCATTCCAGCTCCACTGACAACCCCCAAGTCCTCAGTCACAAAACCAATTGCTCCCCAGTTTCTGTATTAACTTACAAGCACACGCATGCAACACCTTTGGCCCCCAAATGGCTGAGGGATAGGAGACAGTCAACATGATAGCAGCACGAACAAATCCTGAGGCAACCCAGGGTTTATAGATACCTCGGCTAGCATGAATTGTGAGCCAGCCATCTCTCCACTGCTCCACCAGCTGCTTCAAAACGTTTACATGGAGCATGAAAAGCTAGTGTAAATTCTGGGAAGAAAGCATAAATTAGTGAGGCTTTGACAGTCCCACTTCCACAAGGCTAGCTGTCCCAGAAAGAGGAGTAGGATTGCTGCAGTCAAGTTTTAGGCATCTATGTCCAAGCTAGTGTCATTAGGCTCCTTTTTTGGTTTTTTGGATTTTTCGTTTGTTTGTTTGTCTTTTTTGGCCATTAAACAAAAAGAAAAGGCCATTTTCAGGAACCCTTTAGACTAAGTTAAATAGATGAGTACCTTAGAAGTTAGACATAGATTTCTAGGTCATACGAGTCATATCCTAAGCAATAAACTAATGTCAAGAAGAAAAAAAAAAATAAACTGAATAGCTAATATCATAAATCCTGCTATACTTCTCATTTTAGATCAGCATTATCAGTTGTCTTCATGTCCCATTTTTATGGGCAGGCATAAGACAACAGACTGGTGACAACAGAGCTAAAGTACATGTTATAAATCACTAATTCTTACAGTAACTACCACAGCAGAAAAGGATTTCCTTTCTTTTCCTCCCAAAAAAAAAAAAGGGGTTGTAAGCCCAGGGCATGATAGAGCATACTGTTAGCACTACAGCATACAGATCACTGAACAAGATTTATGCATTCATACATATATACACGTATGTCAGTATCAAATCAGTACTACAGGTAGTAATAAATTAAAATTCAAGATTTCTGGTTTTATTTGGCCTTCAGCACCAAATAATTCATCTTAAGTTGCAATTAGACATAAAAATTTTGTCTTTTCCTCACATGCTGTCATGAATTTTAAGAATATGGCTAGGTAGAGATTTTTACAATGCTTGTTGAGCAGGCCCCTGATCTCAATACTGCAGATGGAAAACAAAATGAAAACAAAAAATCTCTTTGGAAAGCAAGATCTATAGATAATAGAAGATAAATTCAACCATGAACTTCGCTTAAGTAATTACAGCATATTCTCTACTTCAATACTGACATAATTTTAGGTTCATTCTAAAGCCTGCATTTATTACTAAACTAGAAAGAGGTGAAAATTAAAGAGAGCAAAGCCTACAGAATGAAATTGTACTGGCCTCTCTGTGCCTTACCACTTGAAAACACTACAGCATGCAGGAGTTAAACCAGTTCAAAGCAGAAGGTCACTAGCATAGCATAGACAATCATAATGAACAACCACTGGCATTAATACTTCAGAAAGGAAATGCCAAAACGTTTGTGTGAGAAACTACAAGGGTAATTGACAACACACTTGCCTGCTATGGCAACACAATTCTATGAACTATGGAAGAAAAAAATTGACATCGCCTAATAACTTTTTCTTTTTCTTCCAATATTCATCCATTATAAAAACCTCAGCTAAAATAAGCAAAGAAAACCAGAAAGATTTCCAGGGCACACTACAGAAGTCAAAAGTTCAGACATTGTCATCAGTAGGAATCATAGAATTGTTAGGGTTGGAAAGGACCTTAAGATCATCAAGTTCCAACCCCCCTGCCATGGGCAGGGACACCACACACTAAACTGTGTCAACCAAGGCTTTGTCCAACCTGGCCTTGAACAGCGCCAGGGATGGAGCATTCACAACTTCCTTGGGCAACCCATTCCAGTGCCTCATCACCCTCACAGTAAAGAACTTCCTCCTTACATCCAATCTAAACTTCCCTTATTTAAGTTTTAACCCATTATCCCTTGTCCTATCACTACAGTCCCTAATGAAGAGTCCCTCCCCATCATCCTTACAGGCCCCCTTCAGATACTGGAAGGCTGCTATGAGGTCTCCACGCAGCCTTCTCTTCTCGAGGCTGTACAGCCCCAACTTTCTCAGAGTTAGTAGAGAGTTCAGCATAGCAGACATTTAACACTTACACAGTTAAGTATATAGCAGAGGACCATATAACCTGCTAAGAACAAAGTCACTGAAACAGAAAGGGGTCTATGCACCTGAATACTTGCTGTGCTGTTGTCTCCTCTACTTCAACTTCCTCAACTTTGAAAGCATAAATCCTTCTGTACCTGCCTCCCTGAAATCATCATAAATTCCTGGTAGGTCACTTCACCATTTCCATAGTAATAAACTGAATTAAAATTTTGTTTAGCTTTTCACACTGATTATTGCAGTTGAGGAGCAACCTTCAGTATTCACACTGGAATGGTTCTAAAAGGAGCCATTTTTGAGCTTAAATGCTCAGGCTCAGTCTTTAGTTAAAGAAAAACTTGTAAGGATGTTTTTAAGATGGTATTTTAAGAACTGAAACCCTGAAATTTTTCACATATACTTAACTAGGAAACTAAAGCAGTATCGAGATGCAATGAAATGAACACAGAGGTAGAATTGCAAGCTGCAAAAATAAAAACCGCACAGATGTTCCAGCTCTTATTTTTTGCTTTCTCAAGAAATACTTACATAATTAATACATCATTGTAAGACTGATTACATTTACTTTATGACATGCTGAGAGCTTTCTGGAAGGTGTTGCTTTAGGCAGAAACACACAGCACTGTATCATATTGCTAATGGTAGGCAGAACCTAGCAAAACCAGACTTCAATCATTACTAAAATAGGTAATGCCAAACAGAAAGCAATCAAGGTGTGTCTTAGTAAGACATTTTACACAGAAAAAAAAAAAGATATTACAATAATATGTTCATTTTAGCAGCCTAGAAAGTCTCTTCTGGTGACTGCATCTGTTTCATTCACCCAGATGGGACTACACATCTGTTCAGTTCCGTTTTGCAGCTGGAAAAAAAGGGAGCGAAGTCAATAATAAAAGCAAATTCTTAAAAGTTTCTGGGGTTTCTCTGTGACTCATGGGCTGTACATAGTGAAATTATATTAGTTTGCTTTTCAGTGGTAGACTCTGCTTTGCCATATAAAATGCAAGCAGGTCTGAAGGAAATTATGACTTATATTTGAGGTATCAAATCTGTACCAGAAGTCCACTGGGGTTTTGTGCATGTAGAAGTGTTTATTATTTGTGGCTAAAGCTAGTTCCGTCAAAACAAAACAAAAAGTAATATCAGGAACAAACATCCCAGTTTTTTAAATTACTACAAAGAATAAAGACAGTAGAGTTTTGAGTTGACTTGGTTTGAAGTGTTCCAGTTACGTGGGGGTTCATGGGGACAACTGTCCTTCAACAGTCAGCTCCCTTTAACTTTTGCAATTAGATACGCTATGTAGACCTTCATTACAGAAATACAGCTTCTCAAAATATTATTTTTTAATGATACTTATGCAAATAAAGAAAGCCTTAAAAATCCTGAAGTGTACACTTCTGTGGCTTAACCATAATCAAAATATTTATTAAAAAACACCCAATTTTTAGGCTTTACATTGCTGTCCACCAAAACATGTGATTTAATATTCTTGGACTTATCTTCAAAGACCTAAGCCAACTTTTTTTAATCCCCTCTCTCGTGTTTCTCTCCCTTTTATTCCCAAGTCATGAAACAACACGGGACATACATTAAGTCTAGAGTTCTTACAACAGAGGAAAATATAATCAGATTTCCTAGAAATTGAAATTTTAATTAGAGGTACATTTAATTGTAGCATGCCAATCTAAAAGAAAACACATCTTATAAACCCACTGGGAAGCACAAGGGCAGTAAGAATAAAGCTTCCTATGAAGCATATGTTAAGAAATAACACTATAAACTAGTGCTAACACCAGTGCCTGAATTGGACTGGCACTGCACAGCATTGCTGCAAAGCTTAATGATGCTGAACATACCACTTTTTGTTTTGTTCTCTGTTTATTTGATTGATACACTTTTGTAAGTGTTAAGAAACTGTCCATAAGCATCAATTCAATTGCCATTTCAAAACAGCTAACACCTGGATTGACCTTAATGCATTAGATGTGTTCTTCTCTCCAAAATAAAGCATCTGCTCACACTTACAACCCATGCAAGAAAACACAGAAATCTGATGTCTCTAGCACACTCACAGCAGGCAATGCCATGATTCTCTTTGCCTTGGATCTCTCACTTGCTCCTGACACATCCCAACAGACACTCGGTCCTGACCCTCTCTTAGTAACATCCCTCCAGCACTGCATTTTTTTTCCACACTTATTGCTCCAAGCTCTTCTTCCTTTGCATCTTAATTACCAAGCCACTCACTTCTCTCCTTAACCAAAACATTCTCCTCCAGCTCCTATCTTGTTAAAATGCAAATATAAGAACAATTTACCTAAACTTTTCCTTTGAGCCTACTGTCTCCTTCCTCGTTGCCTTCTTCCTTTTCCTCATACCAATTTGTATGTATATCCTAATTCAGTTACTTATTAGAGATGGTCATGAAATGTAGTACCCCCCTAAAAAAGTAAAATTCTGCGTGTGTCTCTAAGAAGAGCGGAATAGCAAATGATAAGAAAAATCATTTTTACATTCAAAGAAAGTTTATGTAATTTCACATATTACTGCCTTTATGTATTCTTTTAGGAAAACTCCACAGAGTTCAAAAATCCCCTGTAGCAAAGCTTTATCTGCTACTCAAATCCTTAGCATTTCACACTAAAAAGCAAACATAAATGCCTAATTCCTATGTAAAAATGAGAGTTTATGGCCAAATATAGCACAAGCATTTTATATGATGTTATTGCTTGTTGCTGCCTAAGAAGCTTTTACAGTTTGGAATGTTTTTATTAATTTTCTAAGAGTGCTTAAGCAATCTCCCTGGCAAAACCAGAAAACAAGCTACTTCTCCAAAAACCATTATGCACAAGTGAGATGCCTTTTGGGGGGATTAAGATCCTTAAGAATCAAGCAAGTTTAAAATATATATTTGAATGTGAAAGTAAATATTTACATAAGAGGGAGAATTTGTATTGATGTGAAATTCCTATTAAATCTCTAATCAGACACGAAGAAATGCATCCAAAAATTGAGGGGAAAAAAAACCCAGAATACCTAAATCTCTAATTTGTGTATTTGAGGTATTTTTGGTAGTCCTTTCCACATAGAGTCATTACCTTCTTGCACACAAATTAGCAGCACACATTCAGAAGTGGCAGACAATCCCTACTAAGTTGTTAAACATCTTGGGACAATAAAACAGTGCATGCTACCAGTATTTAAACCAAGTCAAGCCCTCGGATATTTCTAAAGAATGCATAAGGAAGCTATACTAGTGATATGCCTTCAGCTCTCAGCTTCAGATGTGTCTTGCTCTAAATCTTCCTTTATCTCAGATTGCTTCTCTCATCTCTCCAAGGCAGCGAGCATAAGCAAGTACACAAAGAGGGAGGAAGACATGCTGCACTGCAAAGCGACAGCAACAGAGATTAGGAAGATCCTTGTGTCTTCCACACCAAGTGTGAGAAAGCCAGCTGGAAGACTAGCTAATAAACTGCTTTTATTTTTCCCTGTGTAACGAATATAGTGTGGTATTGAAATCTTGTGACAATGTATGACTGCAAAAGGTTTCTCAGCCAAAATACAAAGTAACCAATTCAGCCAGGTATTTCTGGAATGGGAGACAGATATACTAACAATGATAAAGAGTAGATTCAATTTGAATTTAACCAGTACTTGTTACTTTCCCTTCTTAAGACAAGTTTAGAGGGGGAAGAGATGTTCTGTATCACCCTCTGTTTGTTTTAGATAATTGGCTAAATGTCATCTCTGGTTTCGAATTATTTCCTTAGGATGATATTTTCCCATTTTTAAACAAGTAGACCTTCTCAGGATAAAACATAGATGATTTACCTATCGTTATGCAAAATTCCTTCAGTCAGCTATATTTTTTTTTTTATTATACACAAAAACAGGACTCACAGTTTATTCTGAAAATACAACAGCCAGAAGCTCTCAAAAGTGTAATTACCACAAAAATCTTCTCTAAAGAGTACTTAAAAGAAACCTTAAAACCACAGATTTCTTCCTTGTAGGGCAAGGAGGATGTTCTCCTTCTGTTCTTTTCAGTAATTACATTGTTGAGCTTGTTTTGCTTACTGTTAATTCTAGAGTTATCTATTTCCATGGAAGTAAATCAACTGGGGGTAACATTTCCTGAAGGTTATTAAGAGAAACAGATATGAAAATCTGTCCTATCATTCCTTGGTTTTGCAATCTGCATCTATTAAAAATAATACTTGCCTTTCAAAAGCCTATACATCATTTTCTGCCTTGCATGAAAGTTATAATTTTTAATGGAAATAGAAACATTTGATATAAGAAGAAAAGTTCTTTTAACAGAAACCATTTTCGGGTAAAAAAATGTCTTCACAGACATTTTCAATGAGCTCTGATATTATTATAGCTATAAAATTGACCTCCACTTAAAAGAAAAATCTCCATCTGGTTCACAGAACTGGAGATGACTCATTTTTGCCTCACCAGTGCTGCTATCTTTTGGCATATTTTCCTATACACGTGCCAAATATAGCAAATCTCTCTCATCTCCAGCTACAGAAAATGACTCTGATTGCATTTAGATGTTAGGGGTTTGCCAAATTGTTACCTGCTTCAGTTTAACTTGTAGAACATATCAATTTAGTAAAGTGTATGTAAAGAATTGGAATGTTTAATTCACAGCTACAAACAATGCTAGAACATGATTTTTACCATTGCTGGGGTCTCTTGGCTGACTCTCCTGTAAATACACCTCTTTTTTTTTTCTGTTCCTGTTTTGAGCCCTATTAACTATTGCAATCCCTGAAAGGGTGAAGAGCCATCATATACCGGAGAAGACAGACAAGCTGCTATAGCTCCACCTCCTTTCTCCATGTTTCTACTCACAGACAAACTTCAAATTCACGATCAGAATCCCACACCTTTCACAATGTGAGTCATGATGGGAAACCTCTACCTTACTGAGGATTAGGTAGCCCTCTTAAATAAACCTTAGTGGACTACATGTTACCACATATCTCAGCATTATCAAATATTAAAAAATAGAAGACAGTACCAGGTTTCACTTATTCCCAGTTAAATTTGTAAAGCAACCACTTCAGTTTGAGCTTGAGTTCATGGCAGGTTAACTGTGAGCACAAGGACATTCCAGTGCCTCACTTCTGCAGCCTTTATGGATTGAGCACATGAATGAATACTCCTGCATGCAACAGGCAGCTCTGCCAGCAGTTATCCAAACACAGGTCTTTCTACAGCACAGTAATAACACTTCAGACCAGCACTGCTGGAAGGTACACAGTTAAATACACCTGAGATCTCAGAGGAACAACTATACAGAATTCAAGAGGCTGCGGTGGGCATCTCCGCTCAGACCTACAGGAAGATGAACTCAAGCCCACCACCTTGTCCCTTTAATGTTAAGAAAATAAAAATTAACAATTAAGCTACATACTAGATGATGCTGATGGCAACACGGCCTATATATTATGATCATATACATCAAATAGCTACTTCCATTCATATTTGAATCTCTAACTAAAGCATCTAAAAACTTTTATAGCATAGAATTATTTAAGTGCAAAACTTTACCCAAAGTCCCTTATTAGCACTGAGAATCTGCTGAAATCTTAATTTTCTTACATTACTAAACTAGGATACACTTACTTGCTTTTATTCAAAGTCATTAAAAATGGGAATATAGAGAAAAGTTGCAACAGTGGTGAGCTATGACATGAAATAAAGCACTTTATCATAAAAATAAATTTAATGCTTTAATATGACAGCTGAAATCTAAAGCAATACATAAACAATTAGTAAACTTACTAGAATAATGGAAGTAATGGGGCAAAAAAGAAAGATGCACAAACTCAAGAAAATAAAAAATATTACTGATCCATATCCACGGAATTCCCAAAGTTCAGCCCCTCAGAAATTTGCTTCCATCAGTAATAAAAAATGTGGCAAACTATAATTAAACACTTAAAATCATTGCACATTAACAAGATCCTAAGTGTTCTGTTGAGTCTGCCCATGAGTTCAAAGAAAACCATCCATGCCTTAAGCTTGTACATAAATAGAGGTAATATTATAAAATCATCAGTTATTTGGAGAGCTTGTGTCTCTCCAAAAGTCTGTCTAAAAAGAAATCAGGTAGCTACTACAACTGGGTTTACTGACTGTTAGGAAACCCTACTCAAGAATCCTATATTTGAGCTAGCAATATGCTGCAACTATACAGGGATGCAAAAAAAAACAGGGATGTAATTAAAAGAAAAAATATTTGAGTTGATATTAGCAGAAATAATGTACTATCTTTCACAACAGTAGTCCCTTAGAAAGTTAAAGGGGGACCATCATCTTCACATGACCACTTGAAAAGTGGAAATTCGCATTTTCAGAAGGGGAATCCATTGAATCTCACTATGGCTGTGTGTAGTATTTAGGTGAGGGTCAAGTTAATTCTGTCAACAGACATCAGGCTTCGACTCTGTCAGCAGCTCCATCTACTGCAAAATCCTAATAGGCTTGTCCTTCCAAACACTGACACTACTTTCAGCAAACAGCTGCACTGCTCATGTTGTTACACATACTGTGTTAAACAGAAGGACATCAACTCTGACTCTACGAACTGCAAACCGCTGGAGGCTGAAAGAATCTTTTGGGCAAATACCATGACATGTCTGCACTCCAAACATTCTGACTTAGAGTTGCCTCCTCTTAGCATGTTTATTTCAAAACCTGAAATCTCACAAACACCAGTGGACTTCAAAATCCAGCTTTGCAAATGCTCTCCTTTATGCTGTGTTATAAAATGCTGTAAACATTGAAAGGCAAGTACAGATGATCCCTTTTTTTATTGTAACTGCTTGAAAACACATGGACTGACTGAGATAAAAGTCAAAGGCAGGGAGACCATTCCACACCAACTGAAGGGTGGCGAGATAAAGTCTCAAAAAGCCACTTAATCTGTTGATCTATCTTCCTCTCTCTTTTAACAAAGTCCCTAGGTCATCGCAAAGACACTCTTTACAAAGAGCTCAAAGCTAAATCCTTGTTTCCATTTCATTAAGATAAACATGCCCCTGCCACAGTGCACCAGACACCAACTTGGTGACAATCCTTCCTGCAGACAGCTTCACGGTAATAAATCATTAATGACAGGCCTCCTTTCTTCCTGACCGAAAGAGACAGCATTAAGCACACAGAGCATTTTGGGAGAAACAAAACCATAGGTGTTCAGTCCTATCTAAACCAGTCACTAAGGACAGCAATTGATACCTGTCTTCTGATAACTGACATATAGGCTGCAAAAACAAGCAAACAAACAAAAAAGTCAAGGGAACTGCTCTCCACAGAGATAATGTTCACATCTCAAAACAGCACTACATTATTGGCAAGGCCCTACACTGCCTACAAGAGAGAACAGTGACCAAATTCACACTAACACAATTCCTCTGATATCTGCAGAAAAGCACTGTCAAGTCAGGGCTGAGGCTCTGGGTGGGCAGGAGCACCATGGGAAAGCTAGCATACACATCTCCAGTTTTTCACAAAACAGAGGATATGCAGAATTAAGCAGGTTATGGAAGACCTGCAGACATGCCTTAGTAACAGCTCCTAAGGCTCAGCATAATAAAAGATTATGGAGACATAATTCACAGATTCTTTGCAGAAAGCCACAAAAGCAGGAAATTATCTGAACAGTCTTTTGACAAATTTAGGACTTGAGAGTTGCTGAAACCCAAGAAAAGGCTTAGTGATTTTTTTTTTTTTTTTGAAAAAAAACTCAAATTCAAAAGATATATTTTTTATTTGGAAAGGGGTTCCCCCCCCTTTTTTAAATCTTTGCCCTTTTGTAGAAAAAAAAAAAAAAAGATATTAGAATAATGCCTCCTGACTTTTAAGCACAGTTATATTTTAATGGAATACTATACCTTATATTACGAAAATGCACAATTAAGCATATACTCTTAGTAATGGAAAAATAAAGAGACTGAACCAATATGAGCATGATAGCCCACTTCCTTTTCCATCCCTCTAGTCACAGAAAAGAAAAAACATCACATCTCCTCCTGCTTCAAACGAAAGTGCTCAAGTCACTCTTGCTATTATGCAAATTTAACATTAAACTGTTAATACTTAACTGCCAAACAACAGAGAAACCCTAGAAATCAAAACAGTATTCGTAAGCCAAAAAATTGGCAAAGAGAAATGAGAACATTCAAACACAGAGGCCAAGTATGGATTGAAAATGCAAGCACCTCTGAAAAATGAAGCATGCTATAAACACAATCTTTAAAATGTTACAGATGAAAGAACAGAGGCAGACTTGGAAAGGAAATAATTCTGGTTCTTCAGAAGACATCACAAGAGTGATGTCTTCTATCTACAGGCGCAAGGGGAAAAGCCCTGACACCAAAATGACCAATACATTAGTCATAGTGTGTCACTCAGATAGATGATGATGGATGATGATGATGGTTGGCTCCTGTTCTTCAACATTAAAACATAGGAACCTCTTTTCACTTGATTAAATTACCAGAGTCATCAATTTAAATGTTGTTAGAAGACTAAAACCTCTTTTACAAGGTCCCTGCTCCATCAAAGACAGTGGACTGTCCATGGAATCACTTAGACTATGCTTGGGTAATTAGACACAGTTAAAATCTGTTTAGGAAAACATCTGTGTTAGTTAAGCAACAAACTGAGCAATAACAACACAAAAATAATCTCTTAATACATATGCAACAGTCTGCAGTTCAATATGCCAACCAAACAGCCCAGCCAGTAGCCCAAACAGCTGATCTGTCTTTAGCAATTCAACAGATCATTACAGAGAGCAAGCTCTTTGCAATAATCAGAATTCTTTTGAAGGATTCTGAAATAAATAAAAGAAGCAACCTCCAGAAGCCTGGATTCAAAAAAGCATTTAGCTCTTCAGTGTTTACATTACTCCAAATAAATGGGAAGCTAAGCCAAAAGTTTTGCTGAGCCTGGGCTCCGTTTAGCCACACAGATAGAAACAGAACAGGTCTGATGGGAGACAGTGAATAGAAAATTCAAGACATAAGCTTTAACTCTATTAAAGTATGCACTCAGTCCTATATCCTCGCAAGATCATGCCAGTTCTCTGTATCTGTTTTCCCAGTCACATTACAGCGGTTCTTCCTCTGTTCCGTGAAGCAATTTGAGATGAAAGGAATAAATAAGAAACATTTATGACAGTGTTGTTCTATCAGCAGTTAATGTAGGCTCTAAGAAGTTTCCATGTGATTTGAGACACAGCATAACAAAAAAAAAAAAAAAAAAAAAAAAAGCCCCAAAAAAAAAACAACAAAAAAAAAATCTCATACTTCAGCTGGCAAAACCATCTCGCTGGTTTTAAGCTCTGATTTACAATGTAATTTCCAAGGCACTATTACCATAAAAAAAAATTTCACTCTTCAAGATAACCCAGTTGTGAGCCTTCTATATTAGGTATAATTTATAAGTAATAAACATACTGAACTAAAGTTTAAAGCTGTATCTGTGAAGTAGATATATACTGAAATACAGGTAAGAGTTCACTTGTAAAAGAGAACTGTGCTTAATTCAATTATTTGTAATACTGACTGACTATAGACAAAAAAATAACTCCCTTAATGGTTTTAAATCTTCTGAGCTTTGCAAGAATTTTTTCTAAATACATGAAGAAAAAAAGCTATTTTTCCTATAACAACCCATGATTATTTTCTCTAGTCTCATCGAGAAACCATAACCAACTCTTAAAAATTATGATTTAAAATGAAAACTAGACAGAAGATATATTTAACTCCCTCACCTCTTATCTAATCGAGCAAGAACAAACATTTTAATATTTATATTCCTATATATTCACATCTCTGTTTTTTTTTATTTAACCCTAATGTACACCCTGAATGAATACTACTTGCTACGGGATACTTCCTTTATCTTGTGGCTGAACAATAAGGACTTAGCTTACTAGAAATATGTAATATTTTTGTTCTAGAACTTAGAACGAACAAACAAAAAATATACTACCTTAGTATTTCCACTAATAATACAAAGCATTAACTAAAATGCTGGAATTAGTGATAAAAAAAAGAAACAATCACTATTTCAACACCAGAAGATATCAGCATATGGCAGCAGTAAACGGAAGCAATTCTGTGGGTTTAAAAAGAAGAAAAAAAAAGAAAAACCATTTATACTGAATGATAGCAACTGATGTTGGCACAGGTTAAAAGATACTACTTGAATTCGTCGAAGTTTCAAGATTCATTAAAAAAGAACGTTTTAAATATTCAACAGTTCAGGTTTATGACAAACTATTAATGCTAGGCCAGACCTATCCTTCAGTGTAATCACAGAGCTACCTCATCTTATTTTGTATGAATAATTAATGGTAAAGAACAACGTGAGAAAACATAAATGCTTCTACAACAGTATCAAAATGATAGAACAGTATCTGCAGGTGGAGGAGTGAGATTGTACATAAAGTATAATAAAAATGAAATAGTTAAAAATATCTTGGGGAAAAAAAAATAAAAATGAAAGAACTTAAAAAAAAAAATTAAACACCACCTTGTCAATACCATAGGTAAGTAATGAAATCATATTATGAGACCATAATACCAGTTCCCTGAGAAGAACAATGATTTTGATCAGAAAGCATTATCTGAGACAGCACAAAGTCAAGACATGCAGAAGTAGTAAATTTCAACTACCCAGTCTGGACTAATGTCACATGAGAAGATGCAGAAACAATTTTTTGACACTGTGACTGGTTCCTGAAAGAATTAGTCTTTGAACCCCAAGGAGAGATGGTCTTCAGGCTTTGGTCATAAGGGGAGCAGACAACGTGGATCAAGTTGTAAGTGGATAACCTGATCTTCAAGAATAAATTATAATGAACCGAAGAGCAAAAATTAAGAGGACATAGTTACTACATTCAGGGTATAACGTTAACCATAGTGTAAGGTTAACCAGAAGCCAGTCCCTGCTATATAGGGCTTCCCTTTGTCTCCTAGCTTTTGTAAATGTCTCTAGCAATGTTCCTTTATCAGCTTCAGCATTTTTGGGGATCCAGAAGAATGAATGAAGAATAACAAACACCTGCATATCCTTTTTCACCCTAACATGATAGACAAACTGTAGGAGATCACTGTCAGCTCAAATTTAATTGAAAGAACAGAGTAAGCTGAACAGGGACATATCATAATGAAAAATAAAAGCAATACAATTGACATTTTCAAAACCATTCCATAGAACTAGAAACACATATATGCATTACTTAACATGAATTTAAAATCATGGAATGGTTAGGGTTGGAAAGGACCTTAACATCATCTAGTTCCAACACCCCTGCCATGGGCAGTGACACCTCCCACTGAACCATGTCATCCAAGGCTCTGTCCAACCTGGACTTGAACACCGACAGGGATGGAGCATTCACAACTTCCATGGGCAACTGTTCCAGTGCCTCACCACCCTTACAGTAAGGAATTGCTTCCTTGTATCTAACCTAAACTTCCTCTGATTAAGTTTGAACTCATTACCCCTTGTCCTATTACTACAGTCCCTAATGAAGAGTCCCTCTCCAGCATCCTTGTAGGCTCCCTTTTTCTATGAGTAAGCAACTGTTGTTGGTAGAGATTTGCTATGCAATTGTGGCTTGGGAAAAAGAAAAGGCGTCCCTGAAGCAACTTTTAAATAAAGACTAATCTGACACTAGGAATGTATTTGAAGGCTAAAGTCATCATTACTAATAAAACTAATGACGTTTGTTGAGTTGCATTATACATGTTTTTCAAAGTGACAGTTTGTCTTAGAAGGGCAGTGATGTTCCCAGACAAAGGATTTCTCCCAGATAGCAAGCAACAAGCATTAGATTTATTATCAAAAAGTTAACATTACCTTTATGTAATGCATGCAAAATCAGACGGTCCATTTAAATGAAAACAGACTCTTGTAAATGCTGCATTGCTTCAAAATTTGCAGGCAACAGACACTTATGACAAAAATATCTATTTTCCACTGTAGTGTTTGCTTGTTTTTTGGACAGCCACACAATAAGTGAGGGGATCACTAAGATAAATTTGCCTGCACGTGTGCATCTCCCTTTGCAGTATGCCTGTCTACATCCCATCTGCCTCTACAGTCCATCTTGTCTTATGCTTGGAACATAAAAACAGATAGCAAGAGCTGGATTTTTGTTATGCATCTGTGCAATGTATAACATAACGGGGATCTGAAGTATGGTAAATGTCTGAGGGTTACCAATCTGTAAATACACTGTACAAAAATACACATGCACATGCACCAAGAGCTTTTATAACACTAACAGAAATGGCAATGTCTCATGATACTGAGGTGGGGTGAGGGGAGAAGGCACCCACCTGAGCTTAGACCCAGTGAGCCATCTCTTAACAGGTTTCACTGATTTTATTGGTGTTCTTTTATGCTTTTATCAGAAGCTTTCTGCCTGTTCTGGCAGCTTTCAGTGACAATCTACTGCAGAGTAGAGTTGCCCTAGATTGTAAAAGTCCTCACATGGATTGCCTACCCGACAGCAGAAGCACCCACACCTGCATCTTGGGTTTTATAGAAAAAGACCTAAATCCCTTCTCCTTGTATGGGTCAGCGCCACTCACAAGTCACTCATCCGCTTTTTATCAGAGCAAAATTCATTGCCTCAAAGAGACAACTGGGTAGCAAAATCTTGCATGGCATTAAGTTCCTAAATTATTAATTACCCAAGTGCCTCACAACTACTGTTTAAATACCACCTTTAAAACACAGTTTTGAAGCAGAAGTATTAGTGGTAGTATTATTCAGCATGGGGAATTAAAAAACCTGTACTGAAAGTCTGTGACAAAGACAATAATGTAATAAAATATTTTCAGAAATTATTTCTACCACTGAAACTGTACTTTTTACCATGTAACATTAAAAAATAAAGAAAAACTTAGGTCTTAGAATGGAGATGCTTATGATAAAGGAAGAAATGCTACAAGAAATTGCCTGGATCAATGAACAAATCCCCTGCTATTGCAGATACCACATCATAATAGTCCCTAAAATTCCCTCCATCTTAAATGCACCTGCTTTCTCTTACACAGATCTGAACTGGGAGGCTAATCATTACGATGGTTAGATTTCATTTTTATTCAATGTATATGTTCACATAACAAAAAGTTCCTGAGCTTCAGTAATTCTGTTTTTTTCACTGATATGTTATTTCGCTCAGAGCAATTAAATTTCCTATTGGCCTTAAAACTTCCCTACACTTAGAAGCCACTATCTTCCCATTTACCTCATAAAATGCGTTCTCTACCATACTTTCCTCTGCCCCATTTTACTTACAGTTTCCCTGAACAGGTTGAGCTCTGCTAGCAATTTGCACAAGAGCATTAATATTACTCTATTGCGAGATTAATACTCTGAATGTAACATATACAACACGTAATTTACAACTTAAAAACTGTAAAATGAATCAGTTTCAACTGCAAATTATCTTTGAGATTTTTATAGTTCAATTTCACACAGAAATGAAATCTGTCTCTTACTATTTAATATAATTCTACAATTAAAAAACTGCATTAATTACTTTAATGTCACAATTAGGGATTTTCCAATTGCACAGCAAACCTCTAGCAATGGCAATCATTGCTAGACAATCATGGAAAAAATCTGCTTTGGGATACTTAGCTGAATCCATAATCAGGTTTGCAAAACTGAAGTACAAGAGTTAGGCAATCGGCAGTAGTATCAGTAACAAAATGATACACCTGCTGTTTTAAAGTTGAACTGTTTAGCATAGCTTCTTTCCTTCTCTTCTCAGATCCCTGAATTTGTTTATTGAATAACTGCAAATGCTGCTTTTCCTCTGCTACAAACTGCAATCAGAAAAAGTTCTATCAGCAGTACTCACATATCAATAACATGAGAAATATTTACTTTTTTTTTTAAGAATATCAAAAGCTGAAGAAATGACACTTTACAGCACATTAAGCTTTTTCTTAGAGGCTTTGAGCAGCCTGATTACTAGATTGCAATTTTATTTTCTCCTATCTCTTTGCCACATCTAAAAAAAAGAACAGTCTAGAAGCTTAGCTTGCGGGATGCCTCTTCAACTCCTCCTTCCCAAAAAGGTTCTCTTTAGGGCTCCTTCCACAGACAAGAGCAAACTCAGCTACCCATAATGCACAGAAACTAGGTGAATACACATTTTGAGAATGAAATCCCAAATATCCAGATGTCTCTACAGTTTTCACCTTCAGGGCATCTTAAATAGGCCTCATCCTGGGTTACTGATTGACAAGAATCAGTTATGTAGTACTCTTCGCACTAGATTGAACATATGCCACCAAACGTAACGGAAGAACACCCCTACGTATGACAGCTACATTTGGCCATCCACCAGAATCTCTGATAGAACAGTCATGCAACATCTGGACAGATGATAGCAGACCCTCTTCAGAGGACAGCACTTGTGTCTTCCTTTGCTTGGCTCTGGAGGCTGCCATCCTGCCTGTGAGCACAATGCCTTCAGGATCCTTCTCACAGAAGGCTCTGCAAGTCACACTTCAGGACTGCAAGACATATCGAATGTTTAACTAAAACATCAACATAAGCAAACTAAGTTCTAAGCAACATAAGGTTTACATTTTCTGATGAAACTGGTTTCTTCAGAAGTGGGTTCATTAATGTTTTTCAGTGGAAGAGCTGTGGCACATGAAACAGGCAAAGAAAAATCCCATGCACACTGTACGATGCTCAGACCAACTTCTGCAGAGAGGAAAACCTCCTGCAACTTTCATAAGCACTAAATTCACTTTAAATGCAAAACAGGTAGATGATCATGGAAATCTATCTGTACAAATAAATGCATGACAGACTAGATTGTAGGGTACAGTGAAGGAAGAGAATACTAATCAAGAAACATTAACTGCTAGCTATTACATTTTTCTTCCACAGTACCCAAGTCAAGCGATGTAGTTTATTCCAGGAATAAGCATCCAAAAATTATTATCTGAAATTATTTTTAACAATGAAATAGACAGAAGTCATTATTCAGCTCTTTTGAAGGAAAACCTGTAAAAAAAAAAAAACAGTGTCAAGACTTTAAAAAAACCCCAAAGCTAACTGACAGAAGTAGTGAACAAACACCAAGTCAAATCCAATATCATTCAGACACTAAAAGAAAGCAAGCCATGATGAATGGAAACACATCACATCTCCATCGATATGAAATATATTTCACCATCTTAATTGGAAAGATTTGTCTTTTTGCTCTTCACCCCAAGTAGCAGAGTGGGGAATTGCACTGAAAAATTATATGCAAATTGTCCTCCACTGAAACAGATCTAAAATTAATGTTCTGATATGAAATATAAGCACTTGCTTAATTTTTCTAGTTTGCCTTGCACTTAAAAAAAAAAAAACAAAACAAAACAAAACAAAAAAGTATAATTCTTAAAAGTGGCTTTAGAGTTCAAGGCAATACTATTACTTATAGCTACAAAACGTAGAAACTGATAAAGAAGGTCAGCTGTCCCAGTTCTGAGAAATGGACAGATTTTAGTAGAAAATTAGAAATACTCAATAATCAATCCATGATCTTTTTTCAAGTGCTGTAACCCTACATTATTAATTTCTTACTCCTTCCTTACTCTGGAACAGCCTTAATCAGATGTTCTAGGGACCACAAAGAGAACCCCTGGCAATCACTCTATGTCATTACAGAAACTCCTCCCAAAGAAGATAAAACTCATTAAAGAATAGATATATTGCATTTAAATTTCTCAGGTACATAATTGCTAGAATTGCGAGTAGTCTTGTATGCAGCTGAAAGGGAAGGGCAGTGGTCCCATCACAAACTGCTGCAATGTAAGCGATGCAGTTAAAAACACTAAATACCTTTCATAAAAGGCCACAAGTGAACAGCAACTGAAAATATTTTATAAAATTCTGATACTAATATGCAGTACTATGCATTTTAAACTCACCTTTTGCTAGCAAATACACACCTTGGTTCTTTGAGCTTAACATACTAGCACAGGAAAGAAGAGAATCAATCACGATACATTCCTTTTCAAGACCAAGGCAGACAGAATACCTACTCTTTTTATAGAGTCAGTCCTGCTCTTCAAAACAAGATGACACAGCAAAATGTATTTTTACTTATATTGTACATTATAAATGGATATTATTATTACTTTGCAAATACACACATTCAACAGAAAAATGAAAGTGAAAAACCTGATGCAACAGTTTTACTGAATTCTAAGAATTCCATTTCTGTATGTTTAATTATTTAAGTTAAATTAAGTTAAAATGCTTGAAGTTGTATTCTTCATATATTATGAGGAAAATGGAGTGCTACTCATCATTAACACAAAGAACCAAGACCTTACTTAACAAGACTATGCAACTACTTTAAACATTTATATGCTACAGAAAGAGTGCCTCAGGAAGTGTCTAACATGGATCACTGAGTACAGTGGGTTTCAGTGGGACAGAGTTAATACTCTTTGTAGTAGACCATAAGGTGCTGTGCTGGATTTGTGACAATAATGCGAGGATAACACACCAGTGTTTTAGCCATTGCTGAACAGTGTTTGCATGGTGTCAAGGTGTCTGCTTCTCACTCTGACACCACAGCAAGCAGGCTAGATATGGCAAGAGGGTGGGAGGGAACACAGCCAAGACAGCTAAACCGAACTGACCAAAAGAATATTTCATTCCATGTAACATCATCCTCAGCAATAAAAACTGAAGTACAGTCTTTCCAAAGCATCCACTGCCTGAAGACTTTCTGGTTATTAGTCTGCTGTGGGAGGTCGCCTTTGCTTGGTCAGAGGGAGGGGAGGTCTCACCTTTCCTTTACTTTAACCCCCTGTTACTTTGTCTTAAGTTTTTTCCTTGGTTTTGCTTTTCCAGTTCTCTCCCCATTCTATCCAAAGTTGGGAGCAAGCAAGAGACTGGCAACCACAATGAAATATGGGGTTCATGACACTGTCTAGTTTTTCTTAACATTGCAGACACCTCCAGTTCTATTTGGATCTGCAACAAGGATTGCTACTTTTAAACTGGCAGTAACATTCCATGCATCTTCACCTTACATTAAACAAAACTTATCAAAGGTAGTATCTGACAAGCCTTCACCATGCTTAATTATATTGCATAATTCATCCAACCCCTTTCCTAGAATGCAGCTATGTTAAGGAATGTTCATGCAAAGAATTTTAACTTCACTATTAGAGTTAGCAAGAGAGAAAGGTCCTTAAAGCCTTGCCAAGTTGCCCTTTATATATCAGGCACTTTGTCTGCATTTAAAGCTCTGTCACTACAACACTTGTTTTGTATCCTTAAATATATTTTTTCATTAACACCTTAAGGCAAATCAACCTTACTACAATAACTGCTTTTCTTTTACTGGTTTCCATGTACTAGATCATTTTCTTTACTAAACTAAGAAAATCTAAAGAATGTTTCCTAACAAAACCTCCTCAATTAGGAGTCCTTACACATAGAAGTACATGCTATGAATCATAAAGTCTCTTCTCACTTGTGTCTTTGGTAACATTTATCCACCATCACACTAGTAAGTCCCCCAGGCTTGTTAGCCATATGACAGCTAATTTATTTTTAATGAAGACTAGGTTTTGTTGCAGAAAACACAACCTTCTTGGGGAGGAAACATCATCAAATCATGAGTAAACATGAATCTGCTGCAGTCAATTTTAAACAACTCTTGCTCACATTGAATTGGCACAAAATGAGTTATTAGCATACTTTTAAAGCTTATTAATGAAATGTTTCTAATATGGAATCTAAAATTTTTAGTTGGAAAGGCATCATACTGAGTACTTGAACAATTCTCATTTCTTCACTTCTGAATTTCTAAATCATTTGATGTGTAGGATTTGAATATGAAATATAAATTAAATATTTTATATCTAATATAAAGTTATATCTAATTTAAGATCCTAGATTTATTCTTACACTTTATCCAGTGTTTAATCTCAGAACACAGTTTGCATAAGTAAAAAATCCTGAGCTTTACTTCAGAATATTCTGAATTAGAAAGAGAAGGCAAAAAGCATTTGGCAGCACAAAGAAGCAGGAATCCACATTATAAAATGTGCAGGACCCAGCAATCCACAGATTTCAAATCTCAGCTCTTCACTCTCTGCACTGATACTGAGCAACTCCCATCCTTTGAAGCTTGATTCACTGAAATCCATATTGCCACCACCTCCCCTACTCTGAATTTCACTTTCTCTACAACAGAGATGTTGCTTACAAGGAAACATGAGAAAAGATTACAGCTGTCCTAAGAAGCAAAACAATTCCATCCTTCATTTTCTTATTATTAAAACTAATATAGCACAACAGTTCAAAACCCCCACTGAGAGCTTCTAATCTATTGCTATGTAATCAGATTGCTCTCACAACAACATACCATGCCTAAAAAAATAAATAAATAAATAAATAAATCAGTCAACCACAAACACTAAAAGCAATAAGCAATCACAAAAGCTGTGCAGATTAACTACAATGAATGGAGAAACAGAGTTCATTAAAGTGCAATAACTTTCATAGGCCTTCATTTTTCAGTTTCAGAAGTTAAAGAACACATTAAATACTAGTAAGAACAATTTCACACTAAATATTTATCCATAGTTGATACAAATACATATCCATATACAGGCTCAATTATCAGAATTAGGACAAAATACTCAGATCAGAGATTTTGTTTCTTTTCAGTTCAAAGATTAGAGGCAATCTGGGATGGAGTTTAGCCAGTGATGTTTATGTTCTGTGCTAACCTTAAAGCTTAGGCAACAATACAATAGCTCCTCCTGGCCATATAGTCGATGACAACTTAAAATATGTTATACTACCTTTTGCTCTGTTATTGTTCATTATGATGCTGTCATGCCCTGTGGATATAAGCTTTGAAAACAACAAATATCAGAAGCCAGGAAGCAGGGAAAGAGCAACTGAACAGAGAATCCCAGCTAATAGCTAAAAGTGTACTCCCTGAAGTGGCAACCAAATACCTTACATTGGTAACTTTGTTTAAAAACTATGATAAAAAGAACTCTGACTTTTATTTACTGCATAATTTGAGATAATTACTGGTCTCCGCTTTTTTCTCATATATTACACTTTGGAACAAATACCCTAGTTAAGAATTTGTATTAATATTTCTTCAGAAAGAAATCAGGTTGGCTGGTTTTCTTGCAGGTAAGTATTGAAGAAAAGGACATGCCCAGGACATCAGCCTTTTTTTTTAATAAATAAATAAATAAATAAATAAAGTTCTAATTAGCAATTTTTCAAAGTTCCAGCTAGTTGAATGCAACCCCTCTAGGCAGACCTAGATGTAACAGATTTGACCTGTTACCAATGAGAACTAGCATCCAGGACCTCAAGCTAACTCACTGGTAATGTGTTGTGTTGATTATTGCAGATGTGTATCTACAGATTCTGGATGAGTAACAACCCACCTACTTCTTTTTCCCAACACATACATATACAGACATGTTTGGATTCCTCTGCTCCTTTGTCCACTGTATTATCTTGCCAATTTCACAAGAACAGTACAAGAACAGATCTCACTTGTTCCTCATGCAAGGAACATGCTGTAAGCATACAGTTGGTCGCATGACACTTGCAATTGTCATTAGGAAATGACAGAGCGAACTTTGCGACAAAATTTCACCTCCTACATATTAAAGTTATGGACATAAAATGTCTATCAAAATAGTCATCTCTGCTCATTATCTGCTACATTTTTGACCATACAGCAGAATTAAATATTTAATCATGTATTCAATGGAACTCTGCACCTCTATCAGTTTAAGAGCAACAAGTGTTTGTGCAACATTTTTGCTAAGTAATAGCCATGAGATAAACTTCACTCAGTTGTAGTAACATGCATCAACCTAAATATAGATTCTGATAAGTTTGCTGGTCTGCTAAATTGATATACTAGTCTGGATATAATCAAGGTATGGACATTATTTTATCAAACAAAATCAATTTCTAAATATTATACATATAAAAACAATACTACTTTATCTAAATTCTATCCACAATTTACATAGTCTCCATACAAAGAAAATCACAAGAAAAAAATTATCAGACATAATAAACCGACAATTGGACAATGTTGAAGGGCAACTGTAAAAAACCTGAATATTCAGCAAGTAGTTTTATAACTACTGCTTCAAGGTTTATTTCTTGAAACTGAGATACAGCTCTGAAAGTCTATGGCTGCAACAGCTTTTACCGCAGGTACAGTTTACTTGATCTGATTCTACTAGCAAAATATACATGTTTACAATACAATGAGACAAAGAAAAAAATATACATATATATACATATTTTGCTAAGTTTCACTTCTCTCCTTATTCCAACAAAAGCACTAGAGGCAAGGTTTCAAAAAAATGTATGGTTTTAATATCTGTTTAAAAATTAAGTCTTTTAAATTCACATTATCTGCTGAAGCAACAAATCACCCTGCTAACAAAGCGCTAAATTTACAAAGGTTCTTATGCAGCTCTGAGCTTCTCCATGCTGCCAAGAATTATATAAAAGACATGCTGATTTCTCTATGTGCTGTGGCAAGCCACATGGTCAAGGAGTTGAGGCTGAAACAAGTTAGTATTTATTAAAGGCATACTAAGCTACCCACTTAGCTCAGTGTCATATATAGCTTATGGGCAGGAGGTAAGTTTCAAGGCAGTTTTAGGCTCTGAACCTGTCTGTGTCTTTTGGGAGAGCTAGAAGTAGGAAGAAAGAAGATATAATTGCTGAGACAAAGTTTGCAGCAATGCCAATTAGTATTTTGTGTTACCAGTCCCCATTCAGAAACTGACGGTCAGGTTTTATAAATAAGACTGTAGAAGGAAAAAAATTCTCTGTGTGCAAACCATCAAATTTTATTCAAATAGGGAACATCTAAAAAAGGTCAAAAGCTCTTAATGCTTAACAGACTGGCTGTGCCCACACCCAAACTAGATATCCTTCAGAGCTATAGCCAGAAGCTACACCAGAGCTTCACTGGCAGCAATTTTAGACAATTATTCAGCAGAGAAGGAAAAGAAAAGGGGAAGAAAAAAAGAAATAAAAGAAACAAAAAGCCAACCAACTTCAGATCCAATGCTACCCATACTCAATGCTACCATAGCTAGTTATTTAAAGATTCACATTGTGCTTCCTTATTATAGAAGTTATATCAGTTTCTTGGTAGAAAATGATGAAAAGCAACAGGAATTCACAGTACCTTTAAAATACAGGGAAAAAAAAAAAAAAGGGAAGCAGGAGAAACACTTCACTTCTTCGACTTTCATTAACAATAAAGCAATACTGTGGCAACACTACATCTTTAATGCTCTCAGACCTGACACTCACATCAGTACATTGTTGATTCCACTGCAGTAAGGAAGTAGTATCAAATGGAAAATTTTATGAGATTACTTACATACTTCAAAAGATTGCAGGCTCTCAGTTTACGTAAATAATTACTGCTAAAACTATTTGTCAAGCCTTATAATAGTAATTGGGCTATTAAAACATTGCTGAAAACTATCACGTAAGAATCTACTGAACTGGATTTCTTCCTTGCGCATCTTTCCAGATAAGTGCCACAGCGTAAACATGTTAATTATTTCATGGCAACAAATATTTTGTAAAGGTGGGGAACACATTGAAAACACAAGTTTGGTTGACAGCCTTCCTACTGAACCCAGATTAAAGTTGCAAGGAGTTGAGGGAGGTAAGCAATTTTCCGTACGATTACAATTTATTTTCTTACAGACAACAGGCATGAAAAATTGTGTATTTAGTCATGGACCAAAAAGCTCGTTTCTGCATTGTGCATCTCTAACTTAATCTGGGATTTATAACATTGCTCATTTCTGCTGCCTTTATTCTTTGAAATGCGGCAGCGGAATGAAGCTTGGTTTATCAGAGCAAAGCTCCCTGAAGACTTAACAATGCAGACTGCATCATCCGCAGCTTATTATCACTGCAGCCGTTTGACACAAATACATTCAGATGCTGAACACTCACTGCAGGCTTTGGATACAGTCATATGCCCTCTACAAGGCAAAATGGGAAGAAAACAAGACAAAACACAAGCTTTCCTTAGATGTTAACCTTAAGAGTAAAGGAAAGCTAGACAGCTCCTAGTCATAAACACATTCATACACTTACTACAAAATGTTATAACTGAATAGTGAAATACAGAAAATGATGTAGGTGCAGCCTTACTGCAATTAGATATAGATAAGGAAAACGTTTAGGCATTACCCCTCATTAGCTCTGCTGCTAATTTGCAGATTTGGAGAAGAAAAGTAATTCCTAGCAATTACACTGGACACAAGTAATAATGCAATTAGTAACTTGGTGTATGTAAAGAATTACAGAAAATTAGTTTTTCACTGTACCTCATCCAGATTACTGTTGTGTGGCATTATATTTCCTCTGAACAATTAAAAATTCTTTCAGCATGCATTACTAAATACTATAGATCTGACCCTGGCAAACACTTGCCAAAAACTTTTTTGCTTAGAAGCCAGCTGAAGGGTTTTTCCATGAACTGCAACATATTTTAGAGTAGGAATTTGAAGTCAGCAGACTATTTAAAGGGCATGGGGGAGGTGGGAGGGAGGAGAGGAGAAAGGAGGAAAAGAATAAGAATTATGTAATGCTAATATAATTTTATGTCAGAGAATCAGATTTATACTGGAAGAACTCACTATCAGATAATGCATCCCAAGCATATTGCAAACACATCTTTAATTTAGGAATACCTTTTTCCACCTAAACAAAGACCTTCAGCAAAGTAGCAATATGTATAGTGCTGAGCAACCCATTACTTCCTTCTGACAGCCAAACAGACCAAGATTCCTTCTTAGAGAGCAGATCATCTAACTTAGGCACAATTCCACAATTTTGTACAAAACATTAAGGAGATCACATACCATGACTGATGCAGGACAAGAACACAACTGACAATGACACAGTTACTCCAGTTAGGCCTGCATAATTTAGGTGGCCCAATAAAAAGCTATTTTAATTATTAACTTCTAATGACTTACATACTTCCACCTTCGACAAAATGCATCTTTAATCAGGAATGCTGAAAGAAGACAAAAGGAATCCTGCAGCAACTTCCAACAAAGGTTTCTGCAAAAGTTTACAAAGGCACTTACATGTCTGAAATTAGAGCAGCACCATGTAAGTCCCTTGTGCATAAAGTTAAGCACTCTTAACTCTCTGCAGGATCAAGATGGTACCAGGCAAGGATGCAACTGTGGGGTCATGAAGTACAAAGCTAAAGGACCATAGATTGAGAACAACTGTTTATTTGTACTATGAACTTATTCCTTTTATCCTTGATTACCATATAAAACCCACACAGCTGCTATAATGGTTGAAGCTTTCACATGAAATAGTACAACTCCACTCATGTTAAGGTAATGCAATTACTTTAATTTTCTACACTAAGAAAATTTTTATATAATTAGCAAAATGCTATTTAGCTCTGGTACTTCAAGAATTATATTGCAGTAAGCACCTTACTATCAACATGATTGTACACCCAGGAAGGTGTGCATACAACACGGGAAAATTAAGGAGCGTATACTTCATGGCAGTTTAGCTTCCAAGGAAAAAGAATTTCTTTCTCAAGGTGATCTCTCTTAAAAATACAGAATGTAATAAAATGTTGGAAGAGATAAATGATACAAAAGGCTGTATTAAAGTTTTGACCTAGTTGATTACACATATAAAGAGCAAACCGAAATTCATATCCAATTTTTTTTGGTTTAGAAATCTCATTTGTCTTATGAAATAATGCTAGAAGAAAAAGTTTCATGACCGGGCATATTAAAAACACATACCAATTGTAAATAATAGTAAAACTCTCTACCACAAATTAAAAGTTAAGACTAAAAATGGCCTGCTGCACCGAGGCTTAACATCTGCTACTGATAGATGAGCAGAAAACAATTGTCAAGAGAAACAAAACTCCCTAGATTTTCAGAGTCAGCCCTACATGGATTTATGTGCTTTCATGGTTTTGTTAACAGCTTTATTAATCAAATTATAAAATTTTATAACAGTAGTACAGTAATTTTTAACAGTATCTCTGAAATAAGTCAAAGATTGTCCTCAAATGCTATGAACTTTACTGGACTCTACTGTAATATGTCAAAATGAAAAAAAATCATGTAGTCATACTGTGGTCATAGAGCTAGGTTCAGAAAAAAACATACTGTAAAAGTTGTCATCATAATATATGGTGTTTGAAATGGATGAGATCCACATAATATACAGAAGAGCCAAGGAGTTCCAGATCAATATCCTAGGCTCAACTTGCAGCTGCTCTTGAGTACACGCTGTCATCAATTACATCCTTTAACATCAAGAAGGCAGTTTTACAGCTAACTTCGTATCCACTATACGCTGAGCTAAGCATTTTAGAATGTGGATGCTGATAATTGTAACAAGTCTAAATAAAGAGAAGAACTGTCAAAAGTAAAATTCTTGTCCCTTTGGAAAATAAAGTTTACTTAAGTCCATGAGTTATTATCTGAAATCCATGTAAAGGTCACAGGCAAACTTCCTTCCTTATTACCACCTTCAAACAAAGTTTTAGAACCTAAAAAGTATGAAACAAGATGCACAGCTCTTTGAACTTTTGTCTCCTGCTGACTGCTTCAATTATTTCTTTTTTTACGTGATGAGAGCTGAAAAGCTTTTGCCAAGTGCGAACTACCAAAATGAAAATAAAGGTAGACTAAAAATCCTATACCTGTTATGCCAATTATATAAGAAAGCAAATAACGCTGAGGGAAACTGTGTCAGAGGATTTAAAGAGCACGTAAATTTTATTTACACAGGTTGTAAAAGGAGAAACAAAAAAAAATATTTGTGTTATTCACTCAATTAATAACTTTTTAATTTATGCAGAGGCCACTTTTTTTAAGGACTGCTATAGCATCTGAACTTTAAAAATGAAACAGCACAGAGTCTTCAAGAAGACTCAGAACTCATTATTTTAGTAGATCTCCAGAAGAAAGAGCTTAGCCTCTGCAAAATTGTTAACCAATGCAGTTTAATTATTTTAGGAGGTATTTTATTTCTTTTTAAATAGACATGAAGGAGCAATTGCTGGCAGTTGAACACCCTGACACAAACTGACCAATATGCTACACAGCTGCACTGTGACATAGATATGACTGGCAAAGAACGTAAAGTAAGGTGCACATACAGGATGAAAGAAAACAGGCAAACAAAGAAGGCCTTGTATACACCAAATCTCATCTTCCCCCCTCGCTCCACTTACTTTATTAGGGCTAATATAACACTCCTCTCTACCTCGATGAACTTATGTGCCATATAAACATATTTGCACACTGCATATAATTTTTTTACATTATACAATGCTTTTCTGTCTACAACTGTAGTTAACGTTTATGCATTTTGCTTACTAAAGTGTAGCCAGGTCTTTTACACTTTATAGTGAGAAAAGCATACTTCTGCATACTTTGCTAAAGCATCATTTCCTTGGTCAACAACTTTGAAAAAGTCATCCACTTCCAATTATACTTTCACAGAAAATAAAATTGCAATTAAGAAGTAACTTAAGTATCTTCTACTGGCTACATTAAGCTGCATACATGTAAGAAAAGCCATGTTAAACATGACCTAGCAACTGAGCTCTTTCCAGGAATCCATCAATCCTCATTTCTAAAATTGTTAGAGGTTAATTTGACCATTTAGGAATGTCTCTTGCACTATTGAAACTCATTAGGCAGAATCTTGCCAATTAGACCAAACACATTTTTATTTATACGTGCCCTAATTCTCACGCACATACATTCACTGTGTTGTACATTCAACTATTAAAAATAAATTTTAGATGTATAAAGAAAGTCACTTAATGAACAATGTGCAGAACACAAAGTACCTAAAGGGTACAGACTTCTCATCCAAGTGAGCTCACATAGTAAAAATATCCAGGCTCAAGATTTGGCAGTTGTTTGTTGGAGTATAATGCCACTCCTAAAGCATTCTTTACTTTAATTGTGAAATTGAAAGGCACAAAATTGACCCAAGTCAAACGCGTACCTGAGCATACAAACCAAATCTTCTATGCTTTAATAAGAATCAAATTACACATACAGATTTTACGTAACATCTCACTTCCTAACTGATTTTTCTCCAGAATATCTATTTCTAATAATATTCCGAAAACATCCTGTCTCATCATTACCCTTCTGCCCCTCCCATGTTCTCACCAATACATCACTGGTATAGTATGGAAACTACTTCTGATAAAGCAGCAAAGGTCAGCTCAGAAAAATGCCTTTGGGTTCTTTGATTCTTTTTTTTTTTCCCCTCAGTGGCTGCTGAAATCTCCCAAAATCATTTACAAGGTGCTCCTATGATGAAGAAAAAAAAAAAAAAAACACCAAAAAGCCTCAATACATTGCATCCTGAGATCTAGCTCCCAGAAGTTTCTTAAAAATTTAAAAAGCCTCTCACGTATTTACTTTTCAGAGGTTACCTGAAATATTGTCAAAGATGATATTGTTCAATATCAATATCATATAACTAGGGATTCTGGCTCAAAATCTCACTGTGTTAGGCACAGCAGAGAAGCAGCTCAATCCCAGAAGGCTCAAATCTGCATATCAGATGGAAACAAAAATACAGATGGAGGTGAGGTAAGCTGGAAAGATGAACAGATCAAAGGAATGCATAGAAGAAAAACACTTCCATCGCATATCCACCCCCTCCAAAAGCTTAAGGATGAACACACAAAACTCATTAAAACTATCAAAACTCAGAACTACCAGGTCAGGATTCTTCCACTAAAATCCAATTTTATTTTTGTTTGGGGGAAAACGAGGTCCTAAAATCATCATCATCATCAAATCATAGAATAGCTGGGGTTGGAAGGTCATCTAGTCCAACCCCCCTGCAATGAGCAGGGACATCTTCAAGTAGATCAGGTTGCTCAGAGCCCCATACAACCCGATCTTGACTGTTTCCAGGGATGGGGTATCTACCACCCCCCTGGACAACCTGCTCCAGTGTTTCACCACTCTCACTGTAAAAAATTTCTTCCTTCCAGCCTTAATAATAATAGTAATAAATAATCAGAGCACATGAAAACTTTTTTTTTATTTGAAAAACTCTCAATTTCCTTTTGGAAAGCTGAAGACGCTTCCCACCCTCTGCCTTGAGACACCCAGGGGGCTTGGTTCCCAACTCCCCCATTCCTTCACCAGACTAAATGGACTCCCAGACTTTCCAAGCCCCTTGCTCCCCACTTTGCAGGCTAAGCAGTCTTCCTGCTTCCTGGCATTCTCTGCCTTTTTCTGTCTCCTGTACTGCCAGATTTGCCAGACCACCAACCAAGCACAGTGCCACATGGGTTTGTGCTGCCAACTGCCTGGCTTTACAGTAAGGCATGCAGACTCCCTGGTATTCTGTCCTCGGTTCCTCTGAATTCACCTAGAACTAAAATTTCAAGTCACAATGAAACCTACAAAATTTCAGCAATATCTCTTTTCCGCATGAAGAAAAAACTGCAGTTCCTACATGGCTCTACTCCTCTTAATGAGATGCAAAACAACATTCAGACATTTCCTTTCTAACATGCTTCAGAAACACTGAAGGAGAAGCATTTATATAAACACAGAAATACTGCTGTCATCCCCAGGTTCCAGGCATCTGTCACTGATAGTCACTGCTATCTGCCAGTCTGCAGTGTACTTATGAGCATCATGTGAGCACTGGCAAGATGTACAGGGCTTCTGCATCCTGCCAAAATGACCTTATGCTAGGTGAAGGGCTATCTTGCATTATGTCACTGGCCACTGTGGTCTTGATTCCTGGCATTCCTGATCCTTTTCCTTCCCTGCATCTTTGATTCTGTCTGGTTTCCTAGTGAAAGTTTTTCTGATTTGCTTTAATAGTTCAAAGTTGACTACTTCTATTTCATTTCATACCTCTTTCATTCTTTCATTTCACTTTTTAAATTGCATTCCAGAAACACAGCTCATAAGTGGAACCTTAGACATTAAATACAAGCCTACAGAAGTTTGTTCGAACCTGCCCACACATCTAGACGATTGTCTTACATTAAGGAAAGAATACTAAACGAAGCTCCTTCAAAAGGAGACTTCCGATATCCATTATTCATGGCAAAAGGAACATCTCCCTCCCTGCCTAAGAAACAGCAATGAGAGCTACAGTCAGTACACAAAGCACAAAGAAACCAAATTCAATCTCCAGGGGATTTTTTTTGTCGTCGTCGCCATTTTGCAGCACCTGCTCTTTTGATCCCCTCTACAACGCTATGACCTAATACTCATTGCCCTGCTACATCTATTTCTCTTTTTCCCCCTCTAGTTAAATCTAGAGAAGATTATAAAAGCAACGTAAATACAAGATTGTGCATCTTAATCTTTTTCTGGACAATATTGGGTAAAGGAGCTTTTAGATGAAGTTTTCTTGGAAAAGCAGTCTGCTCTGAAGCAGGATTTAGGCAATTTCCTTAGAAAAGGCTGAGCACATCAGACCTTAAGCTAAGAATAAGGCATGTCCACCAACATCCAAGCACTGCTGGCATGATGAAGCTGTTTTAACAGGCAAGATTAAAGATTTTGCAGATGGCACTTTTCCCCATGAATCAACACAGATGTAATGCCCCAGAATAAACTTTTAAGCTCTTATCAGCAGTGTCATTTTTTACGGAAACATAAAGAGTTCCACCTGCTCTTGATAGGCATCATATATTACCCTTCATCAGAGAAGTGTCAGCCTTAAATAACATTTGGGTAATGCTAAACTCCCCCTTCACAAATTCCTTTGTTTATCACCAGTCTCCTCTATCACAACCCTTAAGTGCCAGGTTACATAACTGCATATTGCTCAACAGATACAGCAATTTTTTTGCACTTATATGACTAGATAAACCTTTGGCCACAGGTAGCAGTTACACATACAAAGGAGGCAGCAAACAAAATTCTGTCACCTTATAAGGACTACTAAATGCCATTCTTCTTAATAAACTAAGAAGAGTTGCATTCAGCTATCAATTGCTTCCAACATAGGGAGAGTCAATTACCATTCTTTTATTTCCTGGAGTCTGTCCTAAAAACCTCACTCCAATGTAATGCCTCATGAGCAGTTTGGCAGAAGAATAGTTCTGGGAGGAAGAGTAACAACCTCTGCATTGTAAAGCTGGACAATCATAATATATAATTCATTCACATTCTTAGATAAGCCTAAATAACCAGTTGTTAAAGTTATTTGAAAGTGTCACAGAATTAGAAAAAAAACAAACCCACAAAAAACAACTCTTTTTCAAACTTGACCATTTATCTGTTTAAACAAGGCAATAACCTCAGATAACTGCATCATTATAAAAAGCTCACAGCCACAATGCTGAGTATACAGACTGGGTAGATCCACAGGCAAAGCACCGCATTGCTCAGCTGATCTGTAAAATAATACAGAGCCCAATATTTGCTCTTAATTCAACCTCATATATTCAAAAGAAGTTTCTATAGACCATCACTCTGATTCTTTTTCTCCTTTTCACTTTTGTACATTTAAAAGCAGTTCTATCTTTCTGGCATTTTGTCATTAATAAATTATCAGGACATATCCTAATATATATATATCAGTGTCTGAAAGACTAGCATAGTACTGTCATAAATATAGCATATATTTTGCAAAATATTGTTTCTCCTCTATTATTATTAAAAGGAAATCATTACTCATGAGTGAGAGGCACAACATTTAATACATATGAACCTCCAAACAATAACTCAGCAAATTCTATTAAAGGTGCACAGGACCTTACACCTAAAGGTTGAACGGTGGGCTGACAAAAAAACAAACAAACAAACAAACCCCCCCCCAAAAAAAAAAAACAGTTGAACTGAGTTTCACTGTTACATTGCTACCGGTGGGCAGTATGTCAAACCCGTCCATGACAGCAGAAGCAGCCACACTGGTTACTTGCACTAAGTGACGGTGAACCTGTGTGGTTCACTGCCATTAGGAATTGAGTCTTGGACCTTTGCGCATGAAAACCGGACCTTTGCACCTGAAAACCAGACCTTTGAGTCTGACTGCAAGACTCCAATTTGTCAGTTCTAACTGTACAAACTCAGATGCACCTTTGGACCTGCTGTTCAGCTAGGAGGTGAAGTGCCATGTATGCCATGTAGCGTAGGAATTGTTCATTGTCTTGCTGGCTAGGAAACAACTTTAAAAACTGCGCAAGCTCGCTGTGTCATAAATCTATGTTCTGGCCACCTGTTGCAGTATAATTTGTCTCCTTCCAACAAGTCACCTTGGATTACATTTCATTCTTGTTTTCTTGTGCTTTGATCACTGAATAATTCACTTTCTTTAGAGGTATATTGAAAAATGTCAAATCCTGATAATCTCAGGGTTGTCTTTGCAGTTGCTTTATTATTGGAGCAGTTCTTGACTTTTCTGTAAGTAGAGACTGGCATTTGAAGGCATTAATTACAAACACTAGAAAACCATATGTTTTGAGTGCCTATGCACCATGTTTGCCAAGTAAATTTTCACTACTGTGCAGCTGTTGTTCAGTGGATGTTTTACCAGGTTAACATGCTTTAACAATTTTCAGAGCAGCATGAATTTCTATAAACAGAGTAACGGTGCTAGTTTCTGTAGTGGAAGTTTTTCCTTATTAAATCTCTTCTAAAGCAGTATTTGTTGCCTTCTGGGAAATGAAATGAATGTCCTTCTTACGGTTGTTATGAGTTTGGGATTTTGGGGTTTGGTCCTTTTTTTTCTGGCCTGTTGAAACCCGCTTTTATATGCGGGAGTAGTTGCTTGTTATTTTTCTGTTGTTTTGTTGAGTTTTGGGGTTTTTTTGGGGGGGTTGTTTGTGGGTGAGTGGTTTTCTGTTTTGTTTGAGGTTTGTTGGGTGTCTTTTTGTGTTGTGGAGAGTTTTTTCCTTGTTGTGCTTCTGTTTGTTTGTTAAGGTTTTCCCTTTAACCATAGGAATTTGAGACCTTGGAAATACTTGTCTTTATTTGTTGAAGTGTGATAAAAGCTTGAACCTTGTTGTCTTTTTGACAGCAATGGAGTGATTTTTATGAAACAGCTTGGTCATGTTGTTAACTTCAGGAACTGAACTCACAATTCCAGAGCATGATTTCAGCAAAACTACATGCCATGTATGTTATGTCTAGCATCAAAATTATTGAGAGAGAATAAAGGTAACAATACCAAATATTTAAATGGTAGAGAGGAGCAAATATTGCTGCTTTTCTGAGCAAGAAGCTTTTTTCACTTTCAGTGTAGTTATTGTATAGAAGGTGTTGAGAAGATTGATTTTTTTTTTTTATTTTTTTTTTTTTTAATCTTTAACGTAGAAGTATAAAAAATAGATGCATATGACCAATTCATAGTATCATA
>JANHGB010025156.1:0-16742 GCA_026283785.1 Coracopsis vasa | reverse complement strand
AAGCTGTTTTATGGTCCTGGAAATTTATAATGGCATGTTTTCAAAACTACACAGATTTTATATATATATATATATATATATAATAATTTGTAATTTATATTAGATGATCACACAATTCTTTGAGTTAAAATGAAATTTGGGTTCTCTAGGTATGCCTTACCAATTGGTATGATAGCTCATACAGCATTACATTCAGTTTTCTTTACTGACATGAGTTTGGGTAAAAGCACTGCATGATCTTTAATTAACTGAAACTGATATTATTTGTTAGCTTCAATCTATTACTTCTTTCAGAGTAAAGAAGAAGTGATGGCAGTCCGGCTCCGTGAGGCAGACCGCATTGCAGCTGTGGCTGAGCTCCAACAGCATATTGCTGAACTAGAAATCCAGGTAACAGCTGATGGCCTTAAATGTGAAACCTGATGCTGATTACTTTTTGTACTTACTGGGTTTCTTTTCTTTCACTTTATTTCCTTATTAACCTATTCTGAATGCAGTGCTCTGCTTTGCCAGTTGAGATAATGGTATCTTCCTAAGTGGGCCTCCTTTATAATCAAAGGCCTGAAATCTGTCTTAGGGGCAGACGTGAGCTTTAATAATTTCTTCTATGCAAGCGCTGTGCTACAGGCAACACACTGTGAAATTGTGACTTGTGTATTTCTGTTTGTCCCATGATTGGTAATTTTTACTGATAAATAGATGAGATTAAAAACATTCTCTGCCCGCCTCAAAAATAAAAAATGCACACATCTTGATTCCAGCAACAATTCTTTTCTGTGCTTACTCTGTGCTATGACCAGTATTGGAAGATTTGTTGTAAAACTCTTACTCCCTTTATGTAAATCTTGAAACTACATATGTGATTTACTGCTGTCATATCACTGTAGGATCTAAAGATGCATCCTTTGGCCTCCGTGCTGTTCCTTGTGCTTTCAGTTCCTTTTGGAGCTTTCACTGTCCCTTGATGAGAACCAGACACGACTGTTTATATTTTCTTGGCTTTGAGAAATCATGATGCCTTATTAGTCTGTCCTTCCTATACTCATATACTGTTGTCCTGTCTGAATTCTGCTGTGCCTATCTTCAAAGGTTTTCTTGATTGTAATTCCTAAGTTAGAAGCTATTGCTCTAGTTTACTTCTATTTTTAACTGGTATTACTGGTGTCTTTCTTCCCTCTCAAATCTTCCCTTCAAGGTGATGATTTTACTGTGTTGTGTCAAAGCCTTCTTTTCCTGTGATTTCTCAACTACTTGCATCTTTTGCATCTCTTCGTATATGGAATGTACAAATAAATTTAATGGAGCTTGCAAAAAGAATTTTAACTTTGAATATTTTTCTTCTAGTGCAGCAGGCACTAAATTAAGATAAAGGAATCATGTCTTTTAATCACATAATGCTTAGATAATGCTGTGATCAGTACATTAGAAATACTTATCTAAGTACAGTAAGTGTTACATATGAATCATTTATCATCTAGTAAGATAAGAGAGTAGCTGAGTTTAGGTCAATCTTCTACTCATGTGTTAGCATTTTACTAAAAACCAAAAACAACCAAAAAAACCTCAAACAAAAAAAAGCTAAACAAAAAACCCAACAAAGAAAAAGGTTTAAAGCTTACTTTGAACAATGTAATTTTGTAGGCGAGGAGCCAGTGTCCCATTTTGCGTTATTTTACTTTAGCAATGACTTAGATGCCATCAAGCTTCCACTGTTTGACTGATATGGGTCTCCCCAAAAGCACTCTAATCTTGATTTTATGAAATTAAGAAATGGTGAATCCCATAATGAACATAATGTTTTTTCTGATAGCTGTTGCCCAATTAGGATTGTGTTTATTTGTTAATGTAAATACATCTGACTGGGTTTTCTGTTTGACTGATCAAATCATCAATGCTCAATCATTTCACAGCTCTCTCCTGTTACCTTTCCATATGTCTGCTTAAGCTATGGGTGCCAGAATTTCATGCAAGTTTTTATAATACCTTATCATAAGGCAGGTAAAGAAGTGCAGGAATGTAATCTTTTTCATGACTCAGGCTAATACATCCAAGGATTATGCTCCCCCTCTTTTGGGGGGATACTGCAGTATCTCATGTTTGGTTGTTCTGCATCATCCCTCCTTTGTTTTCACAATTACTGCTTTCATGATGAAATCTTTAGTTATGTTTTTTCCTTTTTTCACATATTCTAGGTGGCCTTGGGGTTTTTGTTGTTTTTCTCTTGTTTGATTTCTAGATCTACAGTCTCTCAGTAAGTTTCCTTATTTTCTGTGCAAATGAGAATGGCTGTGCTTTCTTTGTACACAGTATGAAGTCATTCTGTGGCTGTGGTTCATGTTTCTAATTTAGTGAGTTTGCCCTGTTAGGCTTTTGGTGAGCTATTTATCTCAAACTTGTACTAGCCTGAAATACAATTTCTTCAGTTGTGAAATACAGGTTTTGGTTGTTAACCACATAAAGACATTTAAAACAAAAGTGATTTGGTAGAAGCAAGTTCCTCTAACATTGATTTACTTATTTTTGCCATTCTAGATGTGAGTTGAAATGCTTTTATTGGGCTGTGACAATTAGTTGGGGTTGTTTTTTTGGTTTTGGGTTGTTTTTTTTTAAGATTCTGTAAGCAAACAGATGATTTTGACCAGTGTGTTCTGTCAGCAAATGTAAAACTTATGACCAGAACTTCCTTTTTTTGGTACTCGTGCTCAAAGGCCTCTGAAACACCTGCACCAAAAAAGGTAATCATGCAGTTGGAAGGCTGTAACTCCCAAAGCTTGCAAAATATAAACCAAAAGCTGCTTTTTAAGGAAGTTGAAAATCTAAATAGCTTCTTCCTCATTGGAGAAAGAGCATTCTCTTCCGTTCAGCTTGTCACTGGAATTGCTGTGACCTGATGTGGGAAGAAGAGGGCCTTTTAATCTTGACTTGCCTTAATGACTTGAAATGCAATATTTAATACCATAAATACATTTAGCTAGTCTTGGAGTGTAGGTGTCAGTCTCAAAGTAATATTGCTTTTAACACAGAATCACAAACAAGTCTGCTGGTCATATTGTTTCAAAGCTGATAAAGATGGAGGAAGTTAACTCACCACGTAACCTTCCTTTTTTTGAGGGGGATGGTGCTTTTCTAAGAAGCTCTAGGGATTTAGTGCCAGTCCACATGGTCCACAGCAATGCTTAACCTAAACTGTGTAGTTTTCTTTTAACCGTTCATGTAGGTGCAAGACACTGGTGTTAAATATGTAATGCGGAGTATCACTACTCCCACATAAGAACTGATCTGACATTACATGCACAAATGCTAGATTTAAATCACAGTTTCTGGGCCGCTTGTAGGTTTGGTTAGTAATAATGACAAAGAGGGCGAAGGAGATGGAACTCTTATTGTTTAACAGCAGATGTAACTATGCAGCAAGATGTCAGTTTATTGTGATGTTAGGAAGTTATTTTTTATATATTCTGAATGTCATCTTGGTCAGGCATTCAGTTCTTGATCCTATGCTTTTAAACTTCTGTGTAAGCATATTAAAGTGCAGGAGAATAGTCCAATACATGATGAATATTGTATAAGTCATTCCTTAGCAAAAATAATGAAAAAAAGTAAACTGAAGTTTAACTTGGGTTGAATATAACTAAGCCCCAGAAGTGATAAAGAAAAACCCTAAAGTTATGTATAAACAAAGGTTTACTTTGTCAGCCTTTTCCTCCTCTATCCTCTCCTTATTTTTCTCTTACTTGCCAGTTCAGCTTATAAAACCGTTGGGAAGCAAATGTGACTTGGAAGTATTTAGCAGAATGAAAGCAAGACATTTCAGCAAATTATTAATTATCCATAGCTTAAAATTATCCATGGGTTGGAGAAGTACAGAGCACACTTGTGATACAGGAAACCCAACTCAGGTCTGAGTTATCTTAAAGCAAAAACTAGCTGTAAGAATTCATTCTCCTCTTGGTTAGGTGGATATTTACAGGGGGTAACATCACTTCCTCCTGATGTGTTTCCTGGCAGATTCAGAGAACTTTGTCACATTTACCCTATCTCTAACCATGTCAAAGCTCCTTTTGAGAATAGCTGTAAAGGAAATCCATGATTGTGCTAGTTGTCTCCCCCACAGTTTAAACTTTTAGCACTGTTTCGTTAGAATGAAGCCTTTCTATGACCTCTGTTTAATAACTTTTCCAAGTACTGACTGTTGAGTAAAGAAATTGTTTCCATCTTTTCAAATTACAGGAAACTTTTTTTTTACTCTTATCAATAGTGGTGTGTGATGTTAGTGATGTTTTTTGAAAGTCTAGAATGAGTCACTGTAAAGTCACTGAAAGGACACTAGTTACCACATTTACCCTTTTGAATAAACTTCATTTACATTTTTAATACAGTGTCTTTTGCCACAGAGTAAGAATTTAAAAGCCTCCCCTGAAAAGAGGCTGAGGCAGATTGTTACCAAGTAAATATTTCTAAGTCAGAAAAGATCAAAGCAAGGGTGTTAAGGAAATGTCCAACCCTCTAGACATTTTTAGTAAAGATGATACATGGTTACCTGAGGAACAGCAACTGACTGGTGTGCCTGAATTTTGGCTGCCTAAAGTATTGGGTTTTCTTCTCTGTGTTAAGTTCACAGTTATTAAAGTGAAAATAATCCTAGATTTTTTTTTCTTATAATTTAAAATAGCTGATTTTCTTGTTGATGTGTATCTCTTTTCCTACTCTGATCTGATCATCAAGAGTGTTACAGAAAACTTTGTGCTTATGTTCCTCTTGGGATGAAACACCTGCAGCTGAAGTTTGATTACACTGATCTTCTGTATCTTACATTTAAATGTCAGTTGAGCTTAGTGCCTCCAGCATGTTCCAAGAGGTTTCCAGTGACATGGTTATTTATGTTATTTAAACTTTGACTACTATACTTGATTTTTAGGGGATACTATACAGTAATGGTTCTGGTATTTAAGATCACCGTTCTTTGAAGCAGTCCCTGCACTCTTGTGTTGCCAGGTGTGCATCCTGGTCCTATGCTGCTTGAGTTTGGAAGGGCTCCATATGCTCAGTAGTTCTCAGTAAGCATTAGGTGTGTTTCTTGAAACTAGCTGCTGCTGCTTTTTGAGGGTACAGAGAAATTGTTTTTCTCTTTGAAAGCCAGACAAAGGAAGATTTAAGCATGATGATAACAATGAATCTCAACTGATACTTTCTGTTGGGCAGGATTTTTCCTCATGCTAAGAAGCAAATTTTGGGGGAACAGATTTTCTTCTCAAAAGCTCTTGGTGTAACTTTTGGTATGCATGCAAGTACAGTCACTTTGTACTTCAGAGCAGGATGAGAGAGGTGAGAGCTTCCAAAACTGAAGGGGCCTAAGTGATTTCTGTTTTAGCGCCTGTTTTTTGATCTGTAGGGCTCACTTCCTGCTTTGCTGCCCATGCTACTCCCTCACTATATACAGCCTCTGAGGCAGGAGGTTGGGTTGTGTATTGGCTTTCTACACTGTTAACAAGTACCTTTCCTTTGAGCAAAGGTGATACCTGACCACTAGAGTGTTTGCTTGCCTGATAGAAGGTTTTCTAACCCTGTTAGTGCTGGTAGAGTTGGTCTGTTGGAAGAGACCCTAAGACTGGAGGGAGCTATTAATCTTCAAAAGCAGCAACATCAAGATGGTGGATCTTTAATTACAGTGTAACACCAACCGGCATTACTTTTCTAAAAAGCCTTCTGGGAAGAGGAGGTAGGCACTGCAGTGGGGCCAGGATGCAGAAACAGGGAAATGGGTGTATGTGGGGACATTTCTAGAAGAGGCAGGAGGCCACGACTACATGGAACTAATGAAAGGAGACCGTGGAGCACAGAGGAACGTAAAAGGAAGTGAAACAGGAAGGCAAGTAGAAGGTGAAGTCGGAAGGAATCAGCAAGAGAAAACGTGGGATCACCGTGGTTGAAGGGAGTCGTTTGAACAGTAGTTTTAGCCAGTGGGATGCACCTACGTCAACTAGCTTTCTTCAGATGTGGCACTAACCAATTAGTCTTTACCAAGTAGGGCTACTAACCAATCAGCTTCTGTCGGAAGATATATAGGGGTGCTTGTAAAAATAAACAAGGTCTTCGATCTTTCATCGGAGTCCGTGTCATCAATCCCCTCAGGTGTAGGGATTAATTCACCTATGACTGCAAGGGGTTTTAAACAAAATGTCTAGATCGCAGAATTGTCTAGCTTTCATTATTTTACTATTCTGAAAATACACTTTGCTTATTGATGTTGTCTGTCTTTTTCACTGTATGTTAACTTTAAACTCAAAATGACTATTATTTGCCTAGAGATCAGCTATTCTTTGTTGTTGTGACCTCCCCAAATACCACAGATTTTCTATAATAGTGCTCCCCTTCAAAAAAAAAAATCAACAAAAACCAAACAACAACCCACATTCTATGTGTATAAAATTAGGTTAAAAATAAATAAATAATCAACAAACCAAACATGGAGAGAGATCACTAATTGCTTATGCTGTTTCCTTTTAAGAGGTGTGATGTTCATTCCTTAAAGACTTGTAAGTGGAGTCTTAACATTCACTTTTGACCTAGTACAGTTGACCTGAATATAAAACAGAAGTACAAAAACTTCTCAAGCATAGTATAAAACCAATGCAGAGTGAAATGCCTGGTTCCTACTAAAATGGATGCTACAATAGGAAGCATTCAATTAAATTCAAGCTACATGAAAGAAATTTCATTTATCTTACGTTAGTGGGGCTGTCTGGTACCTTACAGTGTGGAAGATATGGTAAAGAAGAATGGAAAACACGCATCTCCAGAGAAGCAAGTGAATGATAAAGAGCTAGTAGTTATTCCTGGAAGATTATTATCTTCAGTTGCCCTGCAGTACATCAACTAACTAAATAAATGGAACAGCCATATCCTGCAGATAGTAGGCTGAAGATGAAATCTGCAAGAATCCATCAGTGTTCTTGTCTAAGATCTTTTCTTTTGTTTCGGTTCTATTCAGTACCTGTTGTATCTTTACTTCCCAGTTTCTGTCCCACTTCGATGTCACTCACTACCTAGCTAATTCCCTGTCCCTCTATTTCTTGATGAAGTTTAATTGACATTACCAAACAAATAGTAACACTGATATTAATGTCAGTTGCTTCATGACTAGATCAGTCTCAAGAGTTAGAAATTGTATCTATGTAATACAATATTATGATTAAAAACACTAGGAAATGATAATCAGTAATAGGTAATGTGCTGCATAATCTAGGGTAGATTGAGAAGCAAATCTAGAATTACAGAACTTTTGGTAGAAAGTATTACGTCTTTGTGACAGATAGCACCAGATGGTAGGGAATGCTGTTTCATATTGCTTGTCATGTTAGAAAGAAATGCCATGTTGAAGTTTTTCCTGCCAATAATTTTTCCATTTGATTTCTGTCAAGCTGCCCTCATGAAAAACTAGTGTTGCTAGCACAACTAAGTTGCTCACATTAAAATTTGCCTTTGATTAACAGAAGTTAAAAGGAGCTGGAAACTAATCTAAACTTAGTAAAAATATGAAATGTGACTGGAAAATGAAACAATTTTGCAGATCATAGGACTATTTTGTACTTGTATGAGAATAAATATTTGAGACAGCTTCTTAGTTTCAAAGAATGCTGGGTGACTTAAAGATGGTAACCTGACAGGTAAACTACTTTTTTATAAAATAAATGCTTTGGTTCATTTGAAACATGTAAACTTTCAGCTGTCTACTTATTTATTCTCTAAATTAGATTATTTTGGTAAGAATTAAAAAATATTTAAATGCTGTAGTGTGTGACCCCTGCATGTTTTGCAGGGTTTGCTACTGCACCTGTATGAGTGTCTTTAAATCACTACATTAATGGTGTGATCAATTTGGCTTATTTGAAAGCAAAGGTAGAATTTCATATTTGCTCAGAGATGGACAGCAGCTGTGAAGACAACTCTGATACCTCATCCTAAAATTTCCTATGTCATCTTTTGAATTTACCTACTGTTGACAGACTTTGTAGCTTATAGAACTTAAACAGCTTATTTACTTAGCTAGAAATACCTGATTTCTGTTGCAGCCAGTTAGAAGGATCAGCTTCTGACCTCTAGTGTTCTGAATGTTGCAAGAGGAAGTTATAGCATGACTTTTTACATATGCTTCTATAAAATGCCATTGCAGGGTTCCTTTTTCATGCTAAGTCTGTTTTTTGTGATTTCTGAGATTTGCAAAACCTATAGGTCTGAAAGGAAAACTGAAACTTACTTGCTGTTCAGTAATAATGAGGATCTTACAAGCCAGGCTTATGCCTTCCATTCAGCTCCAACTGACTGGAGCTAGAGTCAATTCTTCTAAGAGCAAATATACATGTCAAATTATTCTGCGATGTCTGCATTAACTTTACAGTGTTATTTATGGAATAAAAAGTAACAATAAACCCACTTAAATATAATGAAAGAGTATAACTCCCATTATGATATACTCTGTATAGTATACAGTAGCAGCTTCCAGCTATTTGTGCAGTGCCAAGCTTAAGCTAGTAAATGATATTGCTTCTGCTGTTAGCTTATTCTGACTTAACTTGAGAATGCCTGTTTGATGTCCTCTTGTCCTCAGTTTGAATGTAAGCTCGGCTATTTATTACACTCTCATTTTAAAAGGGCTGTGATGCCTATCTTCTATTTATGGTAAATCCTTGCTTTACTATTACTTTTTGATACTATAATGTATGGTTACATAGTAATCTGGAGTCATAGAGCAAGAGGCTTAAATTGAAAGTCAGGGTTTCAAACAGAGGACAAGGACTTAGACATGCATTTCTCCTATACATTCCTGCTATCACAAGAGATGAGGTTGTTCTCATTGTCTGGAATCTTAATTTCTGACAGCAATGAAACTTCTTCTATCTACAGATGTAAACAGCATGATTTTTAGTCTCCAGGTGGTGTTGCTTCTGTTTTGATTTCTCCAGTGCCAGTAGTCATCATTGTAAAGAGAGATGATGGGGAGTGGGAGGGGACGTTGTGTGTGTTTTACCTGTTTAGGACAGGAACAATGTCGTGGTTTAAGCCCAGCTGGCAACCCAGAACCACGCAGCCACCCGTTCACTTCAATTAATAATGTTAATTTGTGTGGGTGTAGGTGTGAATTTGAGCCTTAGAAACTAGGCTCAGTATGGAATTATGCATTAAAGGATCTTGTGCCTCTGTGTTGCAGGTTCTATGAATTAGTATGAATATGACGAAGTTTTCAAGTAATTTGTAATGCATACCTTGCTGCAAGAAAAAAAAATCACCTTGAAATTTGAGAAATTGCTTTGAGATTGCCAACACTGACAGTGCTCAAGGTTTATCCCTTCATGTAGCAAAGGGTTTGAAAGGTCCATACCCCTTAATGTACACCTTCTGTTCTGGTGCTGATATTTCAGAGGGATGTTTGAAAATAACCTCTCCATTAAAGCTTTTTGTCTTATATTTTGAGGAGCAATCAACACCTTTCATTCTAAAAGGAATTTAAATTATGTTTGCAAATGACTTTGAGATTGCCTGTTGTTAAAATTAACTGTTTACTTCTCTAAGTATAACTAAAACTTCAGCAAAATGAGTTACAGGTAGAAAAATCAGATATTCCCATTATATTTGGATTTCTGTAATATATTGGTTGTATATGATTTACACAAAATCAAAGTGTTTTCTGTCATCAACTGGAAAAACCCCAGCAGCACTGCTCTTGACTTACTAGTAGCAAGCTGCCTGTCTCTTCTATCAAGGGTAGTTATTTATCTCAGGTCTATCAGTTTGAGTCAGTCAAATTAGGGTTTCCTTTAAAGACAAGCTGAAAGCTAGTGTTGCAGGCATTCAAGTGCAGATGACACCTACTTAGACTTCTTGAAACTTAGGAGCTGCATCTGGTTGACAAGTGAGGGAAATCTTGCATTCCTGTTCATCTCTAGCTTTTTTTACTTGCCAGTTTTTCTCTATACCTCTTGCAGCATTGGTGCTGGGGGACATACCCTTCTTCACTTATGCTCTCTGGAACTCCTTTAGGGTAAATACCTCAGTGTTTTATGTGTTACAGCATCTTTTAGGGGAGAAGAAAGCTTGTCCTATGTAGTGTTTCCCAGTGCATGTCCTACTGTGCAATGAAAGAACATGTTTACTTGTCACTTGGAGACAAAGGAAATTCCTTGTTATTAAAAGAAAACTACAGTAGTGAAAATAATGCACACTCAGATACATTCCATATATTGATAGCATTCTGTAGGAATGCTTTACTAAATTGCTTATGCAACCTTATGTACATTGGATCTGAATTCCACTTGTGAAGCTTCATTATTCTTCATGCTCCACGAAATCCTGCCTGTACTAAGGTTAGTATTGAGAAGGTCAGCTTGGTCTGAGCTACTGACACCCCTAGAACCTGCTGTAACTTCAGCCAGATGAAAAGTACTGGATAGTGTCTGGGAATAGCTTCTGTTCATGACAAAATATGTACATTAAAATAATATTTTTTATAAACTATTGTTGTTTTTTTGTTTTCTTTTTTTTTAACCAAAACAGAAAGAAGAAGGAAAAATTCAAGGGCAGCTTAATAAATCTGATTCTAACCAGTACATCAGAGAGCTGAAAGATCAGATAGCTGAGCTGCACCATGAGGTAAGTGATAAAATACTACCGTCTCTGATCACTTGCAACTTTTGTCCTATCTTCCCTTTGTAGCAGGTTTTGCTTATCTAATAGTTATTACAGCTTCCATATCTGATTTTGCCAACGTACATTATGTTAAATGAATACAATAAAACTAACTCATGCATGAATCTTGCCCTGATTCTGGGACATAAGAGAATAAAAAATTTCTTAATTACGTGATTTGACATGAAACAAAACCAGCATTTATGCTCCGTCTTGGGTTTTCCTTAATTTCATAAGTTGATTGCATTTCACTGTGTCGCATTTGCTGCATCTGGGGCTGTGTGCATGAAAATAAGTCCCTTTATGTCTTTTGATAAAACTTTTAAGGCTAATTTACTTAGCAGCTAAACTGCATTTGTGCAAGCAGAAGAGTCCATGTGTAGGTTTTTTTTTTTTGGTTCTTGCTGTTGCGAGGATGAACTTTACGTTGGCATTATACTGAGATTGCTTAAAAAGAAAAAGGATGCTTGCCTAATATCAGTTAACAGATTTTGAAGCTTTAAACTGCCAAAACCTTCAACCTATGAAATTTCTGTCATCAAACTTCCTTGCTCAGATAGTTGTAATAACTTTGTTAGTTAAAAAGATCAGGTGGTCCTGAAACCAAAATGGCTTATGTAACTGCTGTGCTCATTTCAGTTCATCCTGCATTGTGAAGAAATGTCTTTACCTAACACTACGCTGTGTGCAAAATGCCCAGTCATCTTTGCATTGTAGTCTGCTTCTGTTTCCATATGCCTTCTAATGTACAGCTCTGATAGTGTTGCTTAAAACCATAGTAAACTAGAGCAATGCAACCTAGTTATTTGTTGTTGCCTTTTTGCTTTTATTAAACATATCCTTTCATTATTTAAGCTTAGGTAGTGTTTTCGTAACAATCTTAGTGGATTCAACCTTTTAGTATCAGTCCCTTGGGAGTTATAACATAGTGGAGGATCTTGGAATGTTGTCCATGCTATAGATTGAGGATAGTCTCTAGAGCTATCAGTTCAGCACCTTTACCAATCTTTAAGCTCACTTAAAAACAGATTTAAAAAATCAATAACCTAGCTTTTCCCATTAAAGAATTGTAACTAGCTTGCTTTGTTCCTTGTAAGAAAGTTGCTTGTAGAATTCCCAGAAAGCCAGATATTTTGCATTATGAATAGATAAGACACTGTACTGACTTTTTCCTCTGCTCAGAGTAGGCTTAAAAGGTAAAAAAACACTGGTTTGGAGAAAAAGTAGAATTACTGTTGGAAAGCTGTTGCATAATTTTCTCTAAACAAGTATTTGTCATATATCTGGCTGAGCAACTCGGTTGTCATGAAGGCATACGATTGTGTCCATTTTTATTGTGTGTTAGTGTGAACAGGTTGGAATGAAGATGAGGTACCTTAGCTCACAGAACAATCGTAAATCTGACTAATATCAGGGATTCCTAAACAGTGAAGCCTAGACAAATCCTTTTTAGCATTTGAAGTTGATTGAAAGCAAATATCAGCTAGAGAGAATATGAATTTCAACAATAGCAGAGTTAGAGTAATTCAATGGAGATGAGCACTCCTCTTCCTGATGTGTGCTTTGTTGTGGCTCAATTTCGAATTTCCAAACTAGGCAAACACTATAGGAATAAAGCATCTCATTCTAGGGTAGATAAAAACAGTAGGAAGAAACTCTATGTAGTAGGCATGTTCTACCTTAGCAGCATTTCTGAATGCTTCCTTACATGGAGTTTCCTAGAGCCTGAAAGTCCTTGTTTACTAATAACTTTTGTTTGTTTTTCCTTACAGTTATGTATCTATTTGTCTAGTTGTTAAACTTGGGAGGGAAAGTAACACTTCATGCACAATCCTTTATTTTGAGCATAACCTGGGGGGCTGATTTTGAGATATTGTAAGGTTAAGTCTGAAATGGATATAGTATTTACAGGTAAGTTGATGCTAACAAATAATAATAAAGTCTTGGATTAACATAGCTGCTAAGTAAAGAACTTTGCAGTGTTTCTTGAAACAGCAAAATCTGAATAAAATTGCAATAGGAAGAGTCAAAATGTTTTCCCTCAACTGCTAAATGTTGGGATTAGTGTAAATAAGTAAATATCAATTTATATAATCAACTTTATTAGATCTACACTGAACTGTCTTCACGTGTAGATCCATTAATGACCATGTTCTTTGGTTTTGGGCTAGCTGCTTTTTGATTCTACTTCTGCAAAAGCTAAAAGAAACGTTACGAATTTGCAAATCCATCTTCCTGAAGATAGGGTGATGGTGTATGTGACATGCTGACCACAACCTCCCAACTGGTTAACATGTAAAAGGCACTGGTAAAGCAACAGACTTCTTGGTGACTGCATGATTAGCATCTAAAATATTGCTATTGTGGAACTTTGGACATAAATTGATGCAAAAGTTATAGTTTAATGTAGGAGTGGGATGGCTGTGTGTGAAACAAGATTAAATGTCTTGGCATGACCATCAATATTGATTCTGCATATTGAACTTTTTTTTTTTCTCTCCAGTAGTACGTTTTTACAGAACTTTACATCAGAATTGTTGTAGGTTCTTCATCCGAAGCATGGACCAAAATAATGAGCAAATCCTATACTTATATAAGCAACTGTGGATAAATCCATATTCTGGCCTTCTGACACATGCTATTCATGTCTTTGGCCAGCAATCTGAATGCATGTGTTCCTGTATAACATGCAGGATGTGCTAGGTACTTGAATTCTATCCTGTGATATGATCTATCAGATGGTGATGGTACCAAGATGTGGCAACAGCATGATCTATTCTAATCACAGAGTTCGGTGAAAGGTCTGCTGTTCCGTCAGTTTTTGCAAGCCAGGGACAGGGCAAACCTAGGACACCAGTAAGGAACACCAGAGAATGGCAAAGAGGATCACTGTTACTGTCCAGGATCTAAAACTGAATTCTCTCCACTATAAGAGGGTGGTGTTGGGGGTATTACTATGGTATAGGTGCAGTAGCCTGCTGCTGTGACACCTCTGGGCTTTGTGGTTGAGAGAAGTTTGAACTTCAGATTTCAGATACTTCTCTCAGTTGTTCCAGTGTGGTAACCTAAATCGGCTGCATATCAGAACTATGCATATAATTTCAAATTATTAATGTTAATTTTTAAAGTCCTGTTTATACTTTTTAAAATCTTCCAGCCAGTTGACCTTTGTTGTAATCTGAGTCCATTGAGTAATTTTATGCTTTTCTGAGCTCAAAATTTTGCTTGCTGTTTAAATATGGTGCAGCTTGCAGCCTAAAGGATAAATTTCAGCTGCTTTTACTATTCTTCTAGCAATAGTAATTATACAGTCAGTTTTCAAATAATATTATAAGAAGACTTATTTTTAGTAAATTCAAGTAGTTGTGTTCCTGTTATTGAGTGAAACTGCACATACTGGAAATTGGTAGTATGGCATCCGAAACTGAAGCAATGAGGTATATTGTTATCAAATATACAAGGTAAATGAAATAGAAAAAAGGTCATAAAATCATAGGATGGTTTGGAAAAGATGATACCTTTTTTCTTGCCTTTCAAATGAGGTAAAATAACTAGAAATGGAATTACTATATTGGATTTTTTGATTCGCTCTTACCAAGATATCTGCCTGATTCCTCTTATACCTAACCAGTGGGGTTTGGTAGCATGGTAAGCTGAATGGTATATATTGACTACTTCACAATAGGTCTTTAACTTGTATTTGATTAACACTTCAGGAGAGTGAACAGGCAAAATCTGGAGCTTTAAGAACATTGTGACAAGACTTGTGTTGTGGACTTTTCCTCTACGCACGCTGTCTTAGATCTACTCACGTTCATCTTTTCCTTTGCACAAACTTGAGTAACCAAGGATGGGTTAGAATAAAAATACTGAACATATTTTATATTACTATGTGAAATGTTGAATTCATACTTAAATTCCTCAATGCTGCTGTAACTTCACTCAGCATTCCCTTACATGTAGGTCAATTATTATTAACTTGCAATTTTAACTTAAGTGTACATGCCAGTTGTTTTTATATTCATTGCCTAGAAAGTTACTTACAAAGATCCTTTAATCTTTTGCACAACCTAGAATTACTTGAAGGACAGCTGGTGCTGAAAGGGCACTCAGCAGAGACTACTGTATTTCTAGTTAGCCAGTAGCTGATCTTGTGAAGAGTCATGTATATTTAGTATCAGAGTAGTGCTGCACTTCCTTTCCTTGTTTTGGCTGAGTTGCTTTATTGGGCACAAAGTTGTTAGATGCTTGTGCCTTATGGCTTTATTGTTGAAAGCTGAAACTAGTGTGAAAACCTGAAATTTTGAGGATTGTCACAAACAGGAAGTCACAATGTAAACTTCTTTTAGAGCTTTTAATAGGCACTAGGCTTAGACGTTGTGCTTGCCTTTTCAGAAATTCATATCCCATTGCCATTTTTTCTTTTGATTAATTGAAATCTTTCCAATTAGCATTTCCTTTCTTCCTCCACTTCCCTGCCATTAAGGTCTTTACAGCATTCTTGAATTCTAGCTTAGTAGGTTTGTAACCTACAGTGCTTTTTTGTTGTGGAGCCCTGATAGGCTGCTGCTTCTGTCACCTCAGTAAGTACATAAACTTTGTTGCCCTGTCTTCGACATAAGAGAAAGAAGGTCTGGTGAGCGCTATACTCTGACACTTGACTTTGCAGTTAATGTGCTTTAACTGATGTAACATAAATGGCATGACTACACAGGCATTGCAATAGTTGTACCATGGGATACGTGCTCTCAGGCTGCAAAAGAAGTGCTAGTACCTCAGGAAAGTTCTCTTTGATTAGACACTGAAATGTCAAGTGAAAGCAACTCTTGTGAAACTTATTACTATTCAAGAAAGTATTCCACTTCAGTAGGTAGTACTGAAGCAAAGCAGTTACTGTATGTAGCAAGTTTGGACTGTTACAAGTTTCCATTAAGTAAAGTTGAAGGTTTAAGAAAAACTAGGGTAAACCTTGAACTACTTGTTACTTATTGCAGCATAAATCACATACTAGAGAAAAAAAAAAAGAGGAGGTTCTTTGTCGCACCCTACTTTGAATTCAAAACTGAATGGAATTAAATGATTTATAAACTGCTGAAGTTCTGCATTTCATGCACTACCCCTCTGTACATGCAGTCACTTTAAATATATATTACACAGCAGCTGTCTCTGCTTCCTGTTGGATGTTGCAAGGCTTGTATGTGTTACCTAGATTACAGGAGTGGCACAAAAGATTAGAATTGACGTGCTTACCCACAAGCTATGCTGGCAGACCACAAGACACCTTTGGAGACAAAAGCAAGTGGTTTCCAGTCTTACAGACTTTGTGATTTAGGACTGAAGTGTTTAAGTTTAAATTGTATTTCATGTGAAACTTTGTAAAGTTGGTCATACAGTTAGCAAAATTTTGTCTCTTGGAATGCTTTAACGAGTTTGTTTTGTTTTTAGATTTCGGTTTCTTATTTATACAAATGTAGGTTTGTTTTAATCTTCTGACAATTTTCATATTAAAAGCTAAATTGTGCCTGATACCTATGCAAGTCCTCAAAACCAAGCAGCCTGTTTAATTTGTGATTGTGGAGCATTATTCCATGAGATTATGACTTTGCTCTATATTGGCCACCTACATTAGGGGACAGCTTTATGGAGGAGAGCAGCAATGTACAGAAACTTGGTGCTTTCTTCACTTAGCATGCACTTTTTCCTTAGCAGGAATGCTAATGTTGAAGGTAACTTTTTAAAATCCATTTTTAACCTTTTCCAGTACTCGAGGGATCCAGTAGGTGTGGAGTTTTTTAAACTCAGAAGCAGTTGAAGAATACTTGGAGCTTAGTGATGCCTTTTGTTTTAGGTTTTTTGGGGTTTATGACAAAATATTCTTTATAATGCTAGCAGAGACAGACTACAGCACTAGTTTTCTCCTAGCTGTTCCTCTGTAGTGAGCAGCCTTCCAGTATCTGGAGGGGGCCTATAAGGATGCTGGGAAAGGACTCTTCATTAGGGACTGTAGTGATAGGACAAGGGGTAATGGGTTAAAACTTAAACAGGGGAAGTTTAGATTG
>JANHGB010025154.1:0-10235 GCA_026283785.1 Coracopsis vasa | reverse complement strand
CCAGTTCCAACCCCCTGCCATGGGCAGGGACACCTTCCACTAGAGCAGGTTGCTCCAAGCCCCGTCCAACCTGGCCTCGAATGCTGCCAGGGACGGGGTAGCCACAGCTTTCCTGGGCAACTTGTGCCAGCACCTTCCTAATCTAAATCTCCCCTCTGTCAGGTTAAGCCATTCCCCCTTGTCCTGTCCCTACAGGCCCTTGTCCCAAGCCCCTCTCCAGCTTTCTTGTCAGCCCCTTTAGGCACTAGAACCTGCTCTGAGGTTTCCTCAGAGCCTTCTCCAGGCTGAACAAAGTCAGCTCTCTTGGCCAGCTCTCTCAACCTGTCTTCATAGGAGAGGTGCTACAACCCTCTGAGCGTTTTCATGGCCTCCTCTGGACTTGCTCCAACTTTAAGAACATAGTACATTTGCAAGCTGATTATAGGGCTGATAGATAATTACAATTGAGCTGATTGTCAAGTTAAAATTAGCTTTGAGGAATCGCATATACTGTAATAACAGTTTCTTCTCTTCTTTTGGGGAATGAACTCTGAATGTGGCCCTCTGGATATCTCTTAACTGGTAAGCTTATGTTAGTCTGTTTTCAGTGCCTATGACTTCAGTGTTTTCTTTTGTTACAAGATAATGAGTTTCCTCTAACTTCATTGAAATGCATTGTACTTTATGTACAATGTATTTATAAACGTATTTATAAGAATGTGCTGCTTGAAGAATAGCTGAGTTATGATCTTTCTCTTGGTTGTTGGTATTTTACTATGTATTCCAAGTCCTTATGAACATACAGCAAAGGAACTCTTGTGTACATTCAGGATACTAGCAGTATCATGAAATTACTGATTTATTTTTACAAGACCATTTTAGAAACTGTCTTTAACAACCTCCCTCTTCAGTTTGAGGACATTCATCTTAATTTAAAAATACCATCATTACTGCTGAAGAAATTTAAAGATTCTACTGATTAGTAGCTACAGTATAGTATTGCATAAAAAAAAAAACAACCCAGAGGTTAATCTATGCTTCTGTCCAAGTGTTAAACACTTCCAGCATGTTGAACCTCCACTTGTAAATAGTCAAACTACATTGTGTTCTATAAAGAAAATACCTCCTTTATGGATGGAATTGGAGGTATGGCTTATGGATGCCATAACGGATGGCTTGTGGATGTATTTTATGAAATGCAATGGAACTGTTTTGTTAACAGTTGCTTTTTTGTTCTTCCTTTAGGTTTTTCCTTTCTAGATGATGTATTGCAACCCACAGTACCACCACAGAGTCAAAGAGCCCCTTTAGCCAGCCAGCAAAACGGAAAAATTTTGGCAAACGACCTCGATTCTTCACTTGCTAATCTAGTGGGAAGTAAGTGTGAAGCTTTTAAATCTAACTTTCCCATTTGTTACTGAAACCAAAACAAGCTTCCCCACACACACACAAAAACCCCAAACTTAAGGATTTTGTCTGTTTCTCTTCTCCCTTCCCTCTCCCCTTAGATCTTGGCTTTGGAGGAACTCCACCCAAAAAGTAAGTGTATACATGTACTTATAATGTTCTCACATGAGTATTTGGTAGTCTCTGGCAGTTTACCAGCACTAACATAGCAAGAGTCTCAGCTTTTGAAAGTAATCTGGTACCAAGAACAGCAACAAAACAGTGAGTTTGTGGTCAGTTACCCCAACATGGTCAACCTTAACTTGGAACTAGTTCAATTCATTTAGTTTTGCAATTGCTGTATTTTTATTTAAGTATTTTATGAAGCACCACGGAAGATCTTGCAGTTACATAAAACTTTCATTATGCTGTACGGTGCAGTAATGGTAGTTTACTTTTAACATAAAACAGAACCCTCAGACATCATACTTGAACAGTGAGTAGTTACTGAAATCCTGAGTATTTCCTCTACCCATAATTTCAGCTGTGTACCTGTATTAAAGGATGTTTTGGTTTTCCATTATGTTGTTGTTACTCTAGTTGTTGACTTTGAGAACTAATAGCACAGTTTCATTGTAGATCAGATATGCAGTGGACCCAGCCTACAGAGAAAAAACTTACTGGTGGAACAAACTGGCAAGCAAAAACAAACACGTTGACCACGTGGAGCCCTACTCCCTTACCCTCTATTCCACATATGGTAACTTCTCTATTATTGAAATCACACTTTGTTCTAGTAAATGCTACTTCCCTGCTTTTATTAACTTTAAAAGTATAGCAAAAGCTGTTTGGTACAAGAGTAGGGGCAGTGGGGAATGCTTGTAGGATTGCTTCTCAAACTGAATAAGGTAGAGATTTTAGTATGTTTTATTTCCCCTCAATGTGGAGCTTATCGATTAAAGACATAATAATAATAATCAGTCTTTCACTTGAGAGGTATCTCAGTTCATAAGTTCTTTTTGAATTGAAACAAATTACCTCAAACCAGAACATTTCTCATGTGCATGTTTGAGATGCTCCCATCCTCCCTTCCCTCCCTGCCACACACACATGTGCCTTGAAGAGACCTAAAAATGTATTTCAAGGGCAAAACTGCTGTTCCTTCCATTTTTCATTCCTTTTTCAATTTTATCACATGAAACACTGCTGCAAGCCTTAATTTATCAGGTCAAGCAGCACTTTGGCCTTTTGGTAGTGCTCAGCAGCAACTTCCTATTTTTAACACAGTACAAAATACTAAGTGGAAGCTTATAGTTATTTAAATGAAGAATTTTTATTCCTTGGAGAGATATTTGTAGCAACTGACTTTCCCTATTCTTTGAAAAGAATTTTTTTCAAGTATTCATACAAATACAAAACCCCTTTTGAAATACAGCTACCTTAGAGGGACAGCCAGGGTAATTACTACATGAGTTTTGGACTGCTCTTTGTCTGACTTTATTTTCCAGTAATAATAGCTTTGCTTGTAGTGCTTATTTTCTTCACCTTACATGAGTATGCTCATTCAGAAATATCAGAGTTGAATAGAATCTTAAATCCAGTATTGGTCTCAAACAAAAATCAGAATTCAGATGAGAGGATATCTCAGTTGTATAGCACTTACGTGAAACTTGTGAGACCATAAAACCTTTCTATCCCCACTTGGAGCTCTCAAACCTGTTACTGCGCTGATGTGTTTTTATTTTTGGAGGCTAGAGGACACCTGAGCATACATGGATCACTGTGGATTTGGGTTTTGTGTTTTTATTTCATGTGTTCATGTTTAATAGCTCAGCTATGAGCATCTTTCCAATACTGGGACACTGATTTTAAAGTTCTAACTGCCCTAGCTTGGTCTGTGGTATTCAGAGCACCAGCCCTTCAATTCATGTATAGTCTCCATACTCTTTCATAGAAAAGCATTTGGACTAGCACTCCATTTTTAATACAGTGAGCACTACTTAACACTGCATGGCAATATGAAATGCATGCATCACTATGCCTGTGAACATAGCCTGGTCCAAGCTATTACCAGCTTAAGATGCTCTTCATTTTTCTTTTTTCATATTGTGATATGTTGCAGACATCAGAAACCAGTATGTCAGCAACACTGACCTGACTATTTGTTTCTCAAGCTGAATGGTCACTGGCTTCCTTATTTCTCTACCTTTCTCTCACATAAAGGGAGGCAGATGGAGTATTCCATGCCCTCCAAATGCTTCTCACACAAATGTCTGTGCAAGCAATATACTCAAATGTGGCTGGATCTAGTAAAAATTCTATTTTTGCTATCAGTCTTACTAGTGATAGTTTTCTAGGCAGAGAACCTGTCCAAGCTAACAGGCCTAGTTACTGATGTTACTGTCCTTGCACTTTTTTCCTCCTGCTTTGTTTTAATAAATGAGTATAGTTAGAGACAGTTCTGGTACTGGCCTTGAATCCACCCCATGGTTAGAATTTCTAGTTCAAATACCTCTTAAATAATTTTCTGTCCTTACTCCTTTTGCTGTGCCAGAATGGAGTACACTATCCTGGATATGTAAGTCAATTTCTTGTAAATACATTGGTTATTTTAAGTATTGAAAAATAGATGTTTTTCACAGTTTTGTATCTATTACTAGTATGCATGAGCTTATCTAACATGAAAATTTTCTTGATTGAAGGTACCTGCTCCTATCACGTACCCACTGACCACACCTCAAGTGCCTGTATATGGAATGGTAAGAATGGGATTGTCTTTGTATTCCTGAAAAACCTAGTTGTCTCCTCCAGTGGGTTTCATGGCTGGCATTATTATGCTGAAATCATTCTGTAACTTATATGTATTGTTTCAAAAGATCAATAGTGTGTGAAATCTGATGGCTTTGTCACACTGTGCTTTGGAAAAGATTGCTCCAAATGCTATACAGCATGGTTTTTAAAAGCTCTGACTTTGCAATGTGTGTGTGTTTATATGCTTGTTTTCTACTACTCACAAAGCAAGATCTACTAGAATTAGTTTGAATTTTATATATCTGGTTTGTGGGGGTTTTGCTTTTTTCCTAACAGGTACCTCCTCAGGTTGGAGCTGCTCCTTTGATGGCACCCCAGACAATGATGTATACACAGCCTGGTCTAAGGCCAACAAACCCTTTTGCACCTGTTTCTGAAACTCAGGTGAAGTGTTTTCCTTAATCTTGAGATCACATTGAAACTTCAGTCTTGGTAAAACCAAGCAAATGCTTTGTTAAGGGCTACTAATGTATTTCTGCATTTGAAAGTGAGGGGCTCCTCAGTCAAGGGCAACAGCTTTTGCTGGTGAGGAACCCAGTTCAGACAGTGAGAGCATGTAAATGTAGGAAGAAAATAAAAATCAGATTTAGTGGCTAACTCCTCACTGTGTCAGTATGAAGAAAATGGGAGTGCTGAAGATATGTAAAATTTACATTTCCTGTGATGTAAGCTGGATGCTTGGTTTAGTCATACTGACTAGAGAGGTGGTGACAGCTTCCTTAAGGAAAGGAAGTGAAAAAGGCATGGACAAGATGATTCAAGCTGAAGAAACTGTACTCCAGATATGTTCATCTTCATGTTCTTTGGGGATTTTTTTAAAGTCGAACCCTGTAGTCTTACCTTGCAAGTAAGAAGGCAGTTGAATAGATTCGTAATTAAACCACTGGGGAACCATGTGCGATGTAAGTGACATTAATATGTAATCTCTACTTCACAGATACAGTTTATGTAGAGCCACCAAAGCAGCAAGATGCGAGAACCACCAAATACTGGTAAAAACAAAAAAAACAAGACTGAATTTTGATCTTTCCATGATGTATTCCTGAACAGGGCAACTGTTTCTTCCCTGTATAATACAATATTAGTCTGAATTGCAATGCTTTCAAGGTTCTTGTTTATAACAGTCACTGCAGTGTGAATGTTTATTCACTGATCTTTTTTTCTTCCTTCAAACTGCTCAGCAGAAAACTGTATTTTATTGAGGTTGACTGAGAAGGTTCAAGCTGGATTATCATCTTCAGAGCTGAGATGAGGGGTATCATGATTGCTCTACAACCTTATTCATCAGTGGATTACCGTAGGAAGTTAACAGAGGATATCAAAGCTATTTATTTTCTCCATAAAAAAACCTGTGGCTGTTTTAACCAAGACACAACACAAATGAAGTCGAGCAATAAAATTTTTATGTGCTCTAATGAATACTCTGATAGAGTAATGCTTGCATTATCATAAGGCCAATATTGTGTGAAATCAGACAGCTTTTTCACATTAGAATAGCTTATAGTAATTTGCGAACTTTATAATGTGAGTTTGAAATGCTGTGAATCAACAAGATATATACATATTACATTATATATATATATTAAAAATAATAGATTGCTCCATTGGTATGTGATGGGCTGAAAGCCTGTGATGGAGCAGGGAAAACAAGTGTGTTACAGAACGGCATGTGCAGCTTCTGACCGGGGGCAGTAGCTGCACTTCCATCGAGTATCTTCTCTGCAGATAGTGTCTTTTATAGCTCAAGGAAGAGTAGCTTTGGGAGCCAGTGAATGCCAGGTCCCCAGGAGCAGCAAGTGGGAGCAATTTGAAAATCTAAGTGCAGAAGAGGCAAGAGATCCAACTTTTTCTACAAAGTCCATTTGGTCAAAAGAAGCAAACCTTGCAATAGTGCCGCCACTTGTGAACTGGCACCTCTATGGAAATTACCTAGCTGTAGGGAATAGCTTGTGCTGCTTTTCTGAAATAAGAACCTAGTTGTAAATCATATAAAAGTAATTATTTTTAAACATGTAAATATGTGCAAACTTTTAGATAATCTTTTCTTTAATGCTGCAGTAATCTTTTTCTTCTGTAGTAATTTCAAGGTTAAAATGCTATGTTAAGAAATCCAGACTCTCTTTGAGAGGAAAATCTTTTAAATCAAGTAATTTATGAAGTACGCTATTCATGATGCGTACAGACTTGTGGCACGTCTTTTGTATTTACCACTCTTCCTCCAGAACTGCAGTTGGCTGTGGAAATGCCTTATCTTTTATTTCCAATGTCTGATAAAAAGTGATACCTTTAAAACAACTAAAAAAAGTCGTTAATCAAGTAAATGGAGTTGGGAGCAATCTTTCTTCCAGAAGTTTTGTGGTAGAGCTCATGAAAAGCTCTCCTGTAAAATGACTTCTACTCATGATTAATAGTAAAGCTGAGTTTTCAAATAAAGTAATAGTTTTCTATTGTTGCAATAAATAGACCTCCAAAGCAGCATGTCTTTTAGCTCTGGGGAGTCTATAATTGCAGAACTATCTCTCTCACTATGATAGGCCTGAGAATTTTGTCAAACTGTCCTGCAGAGTACTCTAAAATACCACACTTTGCTCATATTCCCTGTTCCTAAATGCTTAATTCTGTCTAAAGAGTGCAAAAATAGTATTTTTTAACCCTATGGAAATATTTTTGCCAAGTGAAACAACTCAAAAGCGACAAAACAAAAAAACATCCCCCAACCCTTGGAATCTGTAACCGCTGACTTCCTGGGACATGTAACCCTGCAGAGATTTAAACCAAGGAGTTCCTGAATGTGCTTTGATTTTGGGTTTATTTTAAGAATTTGGACCGGTGTGTAGCAATTTGATGTTCAAGTTTGAATTACAAAGGGCTTCAAGCTTTAATCCACCTCTATTGGGTTGAACAGTTGTACAATTTTAAGCCAATGAGTTCTTCAGTGCCTATAGTTACCCTCCACGTGATGAGGGAAGAGATGCCATTTAGAGTGGGTCGTTGTGTTGTGTTTGTTTAAGAAATAGTGAATTCCATTGATTTATTCAGCATTGAAAGGTCTCGAGTTCAAATTAGAGCAGTACATGCAGTAATCAATGTCTGGGAATTACTGGCAGAGCTGAGAGCAGGCAGTTCCTAGTGCTGTGAGCTGTTGGGTCTCGCTCCTACTGAGCTGTGTAAGTAATAATCCATGATTTTAATGAAATATGCAAATAAATGCCTGGCAAAAAGAACTTTATTGCAGAGCATTCTGAACATCTGGAATGTACATGGCTCAGATTTAGTCCTGGGTGTAGTTTGCACCACTTCTGATTTGCTCTGGATTTTTTTAATGGTTCTTTGGTATGCTTTCTTGTAGCAAAGCTGTCTGATACCAATTTATTTAGTATTATAAAAGGAGAAACAGCCACCAAGTACATCCTAGAAACTTTGTAAGCTACTCTCTTTTTAGTCTCATTTAGAATGTTTGATACATGAAACTGTGGCGTTCAGGTTTATCCTTATGAAGAAAATACTGAGACACTTCTCTGCACAGAGGTGCACAGGTCTGCTTTTGCCAATCTCTTCCTTGTGCACGTATTGGAACACATGAAATGGCAGAGTGCTGTGTTTTTAAATCATGTAATCCATACATTAGAAGTAAAACCCAAGGACTTTGGATGCTGTTGAGGCTTTCATGGCTCAGATCTTGTTCTCCAAAAAAAAACCCACTTTGAAGACAAAGGTTGTTCCGCAGCAGTTGTGAATAGTGACGAGTAAAACACTGAAGAGAGATGTACATAAATGTGACTTTCCCTTTTGTTTCCTTCCAACTGGTTTGATCAGAATCCTGTTCTGAATGCTTCAGAGAGCAAATAGTTCACTAAGATGTCACTCTGGGTTTGTCTGAATAAGGAGTAAGACTTGTGAAGTATGCTGTGCTTTGCATTATTGTACTTCAAGAGGGTCATTCAAGCCTGACTGTTGGGACTTGCTGCTGCTACAAGGAGGCTGTTGTGTGGGATATACCCTAACTTCTGGGGGAATCTGGAGAGGTTGATTGTGTGTCGGACTTGAACGTGTACCTCTTTTTAAGTAACTGGGATTTTCTAATGTTCTCTAGGAATAGTTTGACTTTGCCTCCAAGAAGTTATTGAATTTTTTTAAACATTGGACTCCTGTACTAGAGAGATCTCAGTTCTGTGCACATGGCGGTGGAATGCTCATAGGTGAAAATAACACATGGACTTTTGCTTAAGGAAAAAACCACACAGAAACCAACAGAAAACCTTCATACTCTGAGATTGAATACAGGGTGTATCCACATCTGGGTTTTTGATGTGTGGCAGGGAGGGGGGGTTACAATTAGAGTAGTACGCACTGTGGATCGGTGCTTAATTTGTACATAAAAAGCAAAACTTTGTTTGGGGTAGTTTGTATCGTAAGGAAAACATCTAAAGGCACTGTGTATCAGTCATTTATTTCCATTTAAAAGATTATATTTTTGAGCAATGGAAACTGTACATGTTATCATTTATACATTACTGATAGCTAGGAGTATAGAAAACCTGTTGCTATTACTCTGAAGATGTATCTTGTCATTGATCTATATACATTACCGCATCGCTACATTATGCAGATCTTCATAACCATTTATTTAAAGAGATTGTAGTAACTGGTACAGTTACAACAGGAATTGTAACGTGGGCTCTTTTGGTGTATCTCAAGCGTGTATCCTTGTGATTAAGTTTAATCCTTTACCAAATGTTTGGCTGGAAATTCCGTCTTGGAGCAATGACAAAATAGGTGCTGGAACAGATTTCCCTCACCCCAACCCACACTTTACATTATTTATTTTATAGGTCTTGTTTTGTACGTTATGTTTTTCCCCATAACAGGTTTGTGCCTTTTATTGGATATTTATTTAAAAGAAGCTACTATAATTTAGGTTGTTTGGGCTTTTTTTCAACGCATTCTTGTACAGTGTTTCCTGACATGGGTTCCTTCATTTTATAAGAACACAGAATGTGTGGGAAACGCACTCGCCACAAACTGGAAACCAATTTGGGGGTTTATGTTCTATGAATTCACTTTTTTAACGCGTAGCCGAAGCACAAGCCTGGCTGTGTGGGTGTTTTACCCGTGGGGTTCTCAATTTGTTAATACACGAACTGTTCGTTTTTTAAAGACCGCTCAGATCCCGCTATTTGATGAAAAAAGTTTTGGAAAAAAAAATAAACTTTGGCACATGCACAGCGGGTGCGTGCGTGCGTGCGGTGTTTGGGGCGCGTGCGGTGCCTGGGGTGCGTGCGGTGCTTCGGGTGCGCCTGGTTACGGCGTTCTGCGGCAGGGGTGGGGTGCTGCTGCGCTGCCTTTGCATTACTGAGGTGTGAGGGGGTCCGGGTTCTGGGGCAGTTTAACGTGACCGGGTGCCTGTGTTCCTTCGGGAAGCCGTGGTGCGTTTTACCTGCGCGGGGTGAAGCCGGGGTGACCTCGGACTTCCTCCTGAGGAGCCCCGCAGCGAAGCGGGCGTGAACACCACGACATTAACCGTTGGTGGCTCCTTCAGCCGTTTTGTACAGGCGGGGTCGCGCCGGTGTCGGGCTGTTCCAAATTTGCATTTCGGCATTAGAAATGAGTGCTTCCAATCGCTGCTTTCTTGTCCCTTTACCTGCAGCCGCGCTGTGTTTACAGGCAGGAGTGGAGCTGTTTAACCGGCGGCTCCCGCAGTGTCACACCGGCCCAGAGCTGCCCCACGACGGGAAACCGGCTCCTCCACCGCTGCGGGAGGGGTCGAGGGGCAGTGGGGAAGGCGGTGTCTAGACACCGCGACCTGCGGGCTGCCCTAACCCCATCCCACCGACAGGTGGCGCTTTGGGACGGCCGCCGCTCCGCCTACCGCGCGCTCTGGCGTCACGGCGTCACGCAAAGCCTGACAGCGAATGGATGGGATCGCGCTCTTCGCTGACGTGATGACGTACACCTGGCGTCCCAGGGAGGGCCGCGCACGCACTGTCGGTTCCCCAAGATGGCGGCGGCCACCACTAACGAGACGGGGTGCGGCGAGGCGGCGGCGGGCGGGAAGCGCG
>JANHGB010025153.1:0-22839 GCA_026283785.1 Coracopsis vasa | reverse complement strand
GGTTGGGGGTGGGGGGGGCAGGGGTATCCTGGTGCAGCTGCTTTTGTAACACTGTCATAATGTTCACTAACAGTGTGCAGTTTGAAATCTCCTGCTTGTGTTTCAGCCCAAAGGTGAGCTTCTGAGCAAGTCTCTTTGTTTTAATTCAAAGATGAAAATGTTTATTAGATACATTATAGCTAGAGGCATAACCCTGTCTCCAAACAGTTTGCTTGCTGGGATAGATTTATGAGCAAAGTCCAAAGAAATTAATTAGTCTGAAGTTCTGTCCTTGCCTTCAGTTACTCACAGGGTACAATTGGCAAAAGACTCTTTGGGATTTGATTTTTCTATCTCTATATCTCGCTAGTTGTAGTCTTGAAAATGCAAGACTCCATCTCCTCCATCGCTTGAATAGGTTGGGAAGCTGAGATGTAGTGCCTCTCTACTTCTAGGGCAGGATTAATGTCATCACCTTATGGTCTGTTGTGTTAAATAATAGGTCTAAACTGGACTCTGACCAGCCAAATTTTGATGTATACTTTTATGTAATTGTGTAAATGTTTTCCTATACCAAACTAAAAGGAGAAAGCAATCCTGAGAATTGTCACATTGCAGCTTTCTCCTATCTCCTTGAATGGGTGCTAGGTTTTTCTGGGTTTAAAAACCACAAAGTGATAAAAATGTAGGCAGAAGGTTTCTTTATAGTTGTGGCTTGCCTGCTGTCATTAAGTATAGGATGACAATATTTCTGCAGAGTTATGAAGAAGAGAGGCTTTGAAAACAGATCCTGTGAATGCTTTCACTTGATTTTGTTTAACTCCTTTATAAATTGGAAAAACTATATTATGACTGATCTTACTACAAATTTGAGAAGCAGTTTTCTGTTGAAATTCAAGGCAAATATGTGTATTCAACAGGTAAATCCTTGTATTCAGTCCTCACAGAATTCATAAAGCTAAACATGAAAGGTGTAGTCAGGACACTAAGAATTGACAAGTGACATGGAATGATATGCATGGATCTTTTCCTTAACTCTAGCAAGTTTGATGTGTTCTCCAGTTCTGGCACATTTGTTTCATGAGCAGGGAATGAGTGTGGCTTTGACTGCTGAATTGAGGACTTAACAGTTGCAGGTCTCCTTACTACAAGCATGACATACTGAGAAGAGTTCTTCTTTGGTCCAGGAGAGCAGCATTGGATTTTGGAAGCTCTGTTTTTTTTCTAGTATACTGTTTTGCATTGAAAATGAATGTGCCCATGCTTCAGGGTATCTTTAGCCATCCTGTTCTGGGACAAGAATGTAATGCTTATTCCTCATCATTTGAGAGCATTTGGGTATTGACAGTCTTTCATTATAAAGAGCAGAAGTTTATCTCATCATAAAAAAGGAGTTTAGGGAAGAGAATACCTGAATCTCAATAGGGTTTGGGCCAAGCTTCATGTAAAAATGCTGATATGAAATGCACTGTGGTGTCTGAAATAGCCATGCAGAAGTCTCATTGAGAGGAAAATAATAGATGTCAAAACATCTGTCAGATACTATGCTCTTACCAGGAGTGAAGATTAACATGCAGCACTACTGGTGTAGGTGCACACACCACACAGAGTTAAACACACGAACAACAGGCTCACACTGTGCTTACTACAGATGTCTGAATGAGTGAGTGCATGTGGGCTGGAGCTGCATGTCTTGTGGCTTTCACTCTGCTCCACTGGGAAGCCTTCACTCCTTTTGTTTTTATCCTTTTCCAGCTCCAGTACTTGAGAGCACACAGCTCCCATCCCCTGACCTAAGAGCTCCATTGAAGTGCATTCCAGCCCCATGATTTCATGGTACCAGCAAAACTCCCCTGCCACGCTGCTATGCCACCCGCTGCTTCTCACAGAGTGAACAAACAGGGAACATAAACTCTCTCCAAAGGAGCAATGTTCTCTGTATATTTTTAGTGCTAGAAGTCCAAGATTCATTTAAAGTTTTTTTTGTGGGGGCTTTTTTAATATAGACTTCTGCTAAAACAATGGAATATTTCATACCACCCTATTTGCTGTCACGTCTTGTGCTTTATGTTGTTAAATGGAATCAAAGGAGTTAAAGATGAAAGACTTGTAGTCAACTGGTCCGTCAGCTGGGAGCCAGTGAGGGTTTGTTCTTTGTAACGTATTTGCTATGTTTTATCCAGGTCCAGCCGAGCTCAGTTTTTGTTATTGGATTTACTTGTTTCTGCAAATTCCAGACTTCAGGTTGGGTAATTGCTGAGTTTAGACTCAGTATAATACTGCTACTGTTTGTTGCTCATGTTTAATTTGTTATTTATTGCCCATATACTGATCAAACCCTTTCTATGTAGTTGTTTACCAGTTGAACATACAAGCACATTAAAGATGCCATGCTTGCTTTCACAGGTATTCTCCTTACTGTATAGACAGGGAACTTTCTTCTCTCTTTATATGAAACTGTCCATTTTACCTTGTACTTGGGTGTTTTCTTTCCAACATGTAATGTGGCACCAAATGCTAACTTACGTAGTATTACAGTAAACCTATCTTTAATCTGTTTAATCTGCTTATTGTTACCCTTCATATCTTTGGAGTTAATACAGAATTTGAATGTACAGTTTATGTTGAAACTCTGATGTCTTGTATTTTCTTGGTGAAAAGCATTCTCAAACTGCCTATTTAAACGTCACTATTGTATCTGTACCAAAATTTGAGTACATTATACTCAAATCAGGGAACATAATTTTGCCAGTACATCCAGTACGTTCTTAGTGACATAATCTCTAAACTGGGCAGTGATCCGGGCAGGGGAAAAGGCAGAGAAGGAAAATGGCATAGGAAGTATATGAAGTGGGTACTGTGGCTGCAAGGGTATGGAGTCTTTGTGACCTGGGGACTTTCAAGGTTTGTGGAGTCCACAGGCTCAGGGTGCGAGCTCTTTTTAGGGTGGATACTGGCAGAAGAGCTGATCTGTGCTGACTGCACAGAGGTTATAACATGCATTTACCCCAGGGAGTAGAGCTGCTTCTGCACTGAAGTAGCATTAGCTTCAGTGTCCCAGGGAAAAGAAGCAAGAGTATCGGAAGACATTTCAGATGATGCTGTCCTTTTCTAGACTGCAGTTGAAAGATGTACAAGTTTCTGCACCATGCTTTTAACATGGTCATCCCAACACACTTTATTTAATGCACATCCATAGTGAATTTATAGAAGATTAGGAAGTTTCTAAGCTATTCTAACAGTGCAGGTAGGAAACATTTTGCATAAAGTCACTGGAATAACGGTAACAATAACTTCCTTACCATATAGCATTCTCTGTGCCTCCTTACTGTCTTGATATTCCATGCAAGAGTTCTTCTGGGAAGCAAGGGGTGAAAAGCGCAAGTGGAGGAAGAAAAGAATACATGAACACAGGAGGGATGAAACTGATAAGAAAATGGAGATTAATGCTGTAAGAAGTTATAGCCTGTGTGGCAGAGTGTGATTAGACATCTAAATGGGTGCTGCAAATTAGGCAGCACTGGGGAGAATTAGAATTGTGTGAAGGAGTACTGGGATTTGAACTGAGTGATGGAAGACAGATGAGAGGAGGAAATGTGCTCTGACAACTAACCAGCTGTTCTGGGATCCCTGTAGGGCAGAACACCATCGTAGTCATCATCTGTTTATAGCCTTGGTTTCTTCTTGAGTTCTTATTCTCTTGGTGAAGAGCAGGAACATGGGAAGCAAAAGACAAATGTTATGCCAGTAAAGTACTTATTGCATTGCCTAGCAAGTGATCTATGCCCTTAGTAACAGACGTACAGCTCTGAAGCCCAGTGCATCCAAAGTTCCCTGAGTTTCTACAAGACTTCATTTGATTTACGGATGTTGAGACCCTTCTCAGTGCCAACAAGAAGCTGGTTGCAGCCCTTGGGCCAGGTAGTAGCCTAGTGGGAGATGAGTGGGTTCTGCAAGTGGTTACAAATGCTCTGCTGTAGGTTCCTATGAAAACAGGAGATCAAATGGCAAAAAGAAAAAAAGGGGTAGCATAATTCCATGTTTGTGTAATGCAGAAAAAAAGCACCGGTGGTCAAGGACTGGAGCACAACCACTTGAAGTTAGAATTGCTGTTGGAGGAAATAGTGTGCTTTTCATTGCAGTGACTAGTTTGCAGCTCCTGTGCTGGAGGTTCTAGAAGAGATCTTAGAAAATGGCTCAAGAATATACTAGAAGTCAAGAAGATACTTAGGGTGAGGTGAGGGGGGTTACCACCTGCACTGAAATGTGTAGGTATTTATGTGAGCAGGAAAAGCCAGCATCGCTGCTAACCCAAACTTGCTCTTATCTATCAGCACAAACACTTCAACATTAGATAAGAAAATTGGCTTAGCTGAAAACCAGACTTACTTTGAAAGCAATGAGAATTATCCAGCACATTTTGAAGGAAATGGCTGAACTGTAGATCATGTTTAAAAACACAAAGTCCTATCTACTTGGAAATTCTTATTCATTTTTTCTGGAGTCTGAGTCAAAATTAAGTCAATTTCAAGTTGTTTTTTGTTGTTTTTTTTTTTTTTATAGTTAAAGATAATGGTACTTGGCCCTGACTTTTGCTGCCATTTTTTGTGGTTTTGTAGTAGTATGTAAGAGATTCACAGCAATGAAAACAGCCTACATTAGTCGCTCTACTTTGATATCAATGTGGCTTATAAAATATAGCAGGAAAATGAGCATGTAGCCAGAGGCATAATGAAGTTGATGTTCCTGCTGTACAAGAGACTGAGGGTTTGTATTGTGCAGCTTTGTGACTAGGGCTCTGTGCTGAGGTTGGTGGGACCCTCATTTGTAAGTCTTACATGCTCTTACAGCTTGGCATGTAGCAAGCGTTTTCACATGGAACATTGCTGAGTTACTTCTGGATATAGTGGGATTCTTTGGGAAGGTTGGGGAGGTAATTGATCATATGCTGACAGCTTGGGGCTCTGAGAAAATGGTCAGATGGAGGGCTGGGATGCAGAAAAACAAACTTTCCAAGATGGTAACTGTCACTTAGCCAAGCTATACATATTTTCAAGTTTTTAAATCTTTACTCCCAACCTTAGCTTCTTCATTACTTTTTTGCTTTTTCTCTGTGAAATCTCATCAGATATTAACATTTTACTGGTACTGATGCATCTACAGTATTCCAGGTGTGACCTTGAGCTATAGCAGTATTTCTTTGTAGAGCCCTTTCAGAAACTCTACTGTTGCCAAGATGGGTAGTTTCAGGATTTTGATAATCTCTTCATTATTCTTTGACCTCTGGGACAAGGACTCGGTTTCTTTCAGGAACTGCTCAAAATGGTCTTTGCAGCTAAAAAAATAAGACTTGAGTGTTGGTGGGAGTTAAGCTGGCAGTCTACTGGGATATTGCATATGTTTACCACAAAAATGTTTCCATTTCTCTAGGCTATGATCCTGAGTTTCTATATCAGAGTGGATAATGCACTAAAGAGAAACATACAGCTTTGGTTCCAAATCGTAGAATCATAGAAGGATGAAAGATGAGGATCAAAAGGATCAAAGAAAGATGAAAGAATCTACGACTTGGTTTCTGAGATCTTGTTTTCAGTGACCTTATTTACAGCTATGTCAGTTTGCGTATGCAGTCTGACAGCTTAAAATCAACACTGGTTGTCAGTCTCTCTGCAGTATGATGGAGTATTAGGACTGACTTACCACAATTACTTTTAGTTATTCCTGAGGTAATTTGTAAATGAATACACTGATAGGAGTAGAGACAGGCGTAAGTGAGGCTTTATTAATGACTATCAAATGTAAAAGAGTCTGTCCCAGAAATGCACATGTTAATTTTACCAATTGTTTGCTAACAGAATATGGTCGTGGATCGGATTTTCTCTGGTATCCAGCCAACTGGGACGCCTCATCTGGGTAACTACCTTGGAGCCATTCAGAACTGGGTGAATCTGCAGGAAGAGTGCAGCTCAGTGCTGTATAGCATTATGGACATGCACTCTCTCACCATGCCCAAGGAGCCAGCTGTCCTGCGCCAGAACATACTGGACACTACTGCTGCCATCCTTGCCTGTGGTATTGACCCAAAGAAGTGTTTCCTGTTCCGACAGTCGCTGGTTAGTGCTCCTGTTACATTAGGTTTGTTTCTTGTTAAGTGGCTTTCCACACATGTTAATGACTGAGTATAGCATTGATCAGCTTTGTGTCAGTATAGCAAATGTTAGCGATGTTGCATTGCAAACTTAGGCCTTGCTGCTGTTTCAAAGTGGCTGAAACAATGTTTGAGAATTCATTTAGGGGTAAGTATATTTGAAATTTCCCAGGCAGAGCTAGGAGTTAATGCAGGCTATGAGTAAAACACTGAAAAAGCCTGTTAGGAGACCATTAATTTAGCTCTGTAAGTCCCACTTTAGTCACAAAAGATTAAATCATAAATGCATAAATGTAGTCTGTGCAACCATAAAGCCAGTAAAGGCAAGTAAAACACATTTCTGTGGTTTCATATCAGCACTTAGCACTTAGTCTGCCTGCTGCACAATTATCTCCAGCAGGTAGTTGGCATGGTAAGTTTTGTGTAGGTTCCATCACCAGGGAGTTAATGTCTTCTCTGGGATTTGTTTTTTCCCTTCGCTATAACCTGCTTTACATATGTACCTTTTTCCACCTGATCTGGTAATTCATATGTGAGATATTTGCTTCTACTCTTGACCACCCCAAGGGGTACTGGGCTTACCTTCCTACTTGGCGTATGTCAGCCTAGTCTATCAGATGCTGCATTTTCCTGGAACACAATTTAGTTTGTTGCCTCGTTAACTTTCTGTTATTGACTCTAAACCGGCAAACTTGTATGATTTCTGACAGAGGCAGATGTGTCATAGCTTCTGCTGTTCTGAATACATCTTTAACAGATATCTGACTTGCAACAACTGCAAAGTTGATATGCACAGAGCCTGAATTTTATCAGTGCAAGATGAAATTGTGATATTAAATTCTTCCTTTGAACATGGTTCTTTACAGGCAGAGTTTCCTGTGGTTGTCAAACTGCAAATGACAATCATAGCTCCGTATCCCTGGTGGATATTGAAATGATGAAGACAGATGCACTTCCTGCTTCATTTTTCCTCTGTATTAGAAAAGCTAATCTAAATAGATTAGCTCAGAATTCTAGTGGAGAAATGTTTAAATTTATTTATCTTTTGTTCAAATCTGTTTATCCTTTTTAAGAAGTTACCAGCTTGGGTTTTATTTTGTCTCTACTCTGACTTAAATTCATTCATCTTGAGGCTACATAAACTGGAAAGCCAATGATGCAGTAAAAAACAACCTGGAGTTTTGTTTTTAATTCCTTTCAAGCAATTGAATGATTCAACTGGTTACAAGACAGACTAGAAACACAGACAGGACTCTTCACCCTAGGAGATGAAGAAGGTTATGGTTAGAGAAGAATAAAGTAAAGGTTTGTAAAATGGAGAAAATAGGTAGAGAACGGGTGGTTTATCCATTGAAGAACATGAATCAAAATCGTGTGTCAAAATAAATTAGCACCTAGTAGATTCAGCACGAGCTGAATTTCATTAAATCCACAATTAGGCTACAAAACTCCTTGGCAGAAGATATGGTGCATGCTGAAATATGCATGAATTCAGGAAAGGACTCACCAAATTCATCTGAAATATCTGCTAGGGACTGTTCTATACCTGAGGTGCCACTTCTGCAGGTAGTGCTGAAAACACAGTTGGGATGCTGTTTTGTACTTTGGCTCTTTTCTGATGATTGCTCTTGGAGATGAATATTTGATCTGTTCAAGTGTTGCTTTTCTTACATTCTTACCTATCCAAAAGCTAAACTACTGCTGTTCCAGGTCTTGCTAAAGCCAGCACAGAGACTTCCCCTGAAGCCAGCAGATTATCAGTGAGGCTCTTACATTACAGTCATAGAATCCCAGACTGGTTTGTGTTGGAAGGGACCTTAAAGCTCATTCAGCTCCAACCACCTACCACCGACAGGGACACCTTCCACTAGACCAGGTTGCTCCAAGCACCATCCAACCTGGCCTTGAACACTGCCAAGAATGGGGCAGCCACAGCTTCTCTGGGCAACCTGTGCCAGCGCCTCAGCACCCTCACAGGGAAGAACTTCTTCCTTATATCCAGTCTCAGTCTTCCCTCAGGCAGGTTAAAGCCATTCCCCCTTGTCCTGTCCGTACAGGCCCTTGTAAACCGTCCGTCAGCAGCAGTTTTGTAGACACCCTTAAGGTGTTGAAAGGCCTCAATAAGGTCTCCCCAAAGCCTTCTCTTTTACAGGCTGAGCAGCCACAGAAAGCATGCTGTATCTTTCAGAATATAATAATGCAGAGATTGAGTCTTTGAGTCCCTGAAGAGAATGTATCAGACTCGGAAATGATAGGACAGAACTGTAACTGATGCTTCTACAGAACCAATGCAGTCAACAGCCAGTGAAACTTCAGCTAGCTAGGCTTGAAAAATGTTTAGCTTTAGCAAACAAAAGTTTCCAACACCAAAAATTAATCTGATTTCTGTTATGGTGGTTAGGCTGGCTTCTGTTGAAGAGACTAAGAGAGAAAAAAAAGTTGGCTGTTGTTCCTAACAGCCAACCTAAACTTCCCCGGCACAGCTTGAGGCCGTTTCCTCTTGTTCTGTTTCTTGTTACTTGGGAGAAGACACCTCACCTCACTACAACCTCCTGTCAGGTAGTTGTAGAGAGTGATAAGGTCCCCCCCGAGCCTCCTCTTCTCCAGACTAAACCCCACCAGGTCCCTCAGCCATTCTTCATCAGACTTGTGCTCCAGACACTTCACCAGCTCCATTGCCCTTCTCTGGACCTGAAGAGGTCCTTTTTCTAGTCCCAGAGAAGGTCTTTTACAATTGTTTGTGAATCCAGACTGTTTCTGAAGTGGTTCAGGCTGAAGTGGTTTGTTGCCTCCCTCAGAATAAGTCTATTCAGGCTTTATGTAGTGGTCAAGTATACCCAGAGATGCACTATGGTCTGTTACAACCGCATTGGCAGGACCAGATGTTTCTCTGGAAGCAATTAAAAGGAATATCTGTGTGTAGTGCTTGATGCGAGGAAAGGAGACAGGAACCTTGCTAATGTGATTATTGTTTTAGTATGATAATGAAATAGTATAGTATGGAATGTCATAATATCAAGATGATTGTTCCTTAAAACAAGGGTGTGAAATGGATTGCAGCTATTGCTAATCAGGAAAGTTTATGGCTTGATTTTGGCTTGGTAACTGCTCCATTTTCCAAAGAAGGAGCTGGTCTCCCCTTTCCAGCCACTGCAGCGCTCTCCAAGGGTGGTCTGAAACCCCACTATTTTGTTTACAAACATCTGGCTGAGGTGTAAAGCAAAGTGACAAAACCCATTTGTATCCTGAAATAGGTTGTGTTTCCAGAGGTCCTTGGGAAAGCAGTGAAAATCCAGCTGCAAATAGAGAACTGCTTTAGTACTTGCTTATGGGCAAAGTAAATGTCTGTCTTCAATACCAGATCAAACTCATAAATGAGAGATTTCTCAGTAGATTAACTCTACAATTATTAATGTATTTTGAGTTTTATCTTGAGAATTAGGAGAACTGTAGCTCACAGAAGTGCTACTGCAGTTTCTTCTGATTAAAACTACAACTAATGGCTGGTAGTACCCTGATTCTGGAACAGTAATAGCAGAATACAATACCTGCGCTGCAAAAGGATGCAAAGGGAATTGCTCAGGCAGTCATTGCAAATGCTGCTGTGGCCTCTTAACTTTCTCTGGATTAACCTGGGCAAGAATGGTCTACAGTTACTGAAGAGAGGGAAGTGTTGGTTTGTTTGGCTTACTCTTTCTGTACTTTCTTTCTGTTGCCACTTCTGTTGCTTCTCTAGAATGTAATATATGAAAAAGAATATTGATCTCTTTTTTCCCAAAAGGCATGTGCATTTGGTAAGGGTTTCACTGCCAGTAGGCTGTTATTTACAGCAGGGTTTCTGCAAATTGAATCTCTAATCCAGAGCTCCAGTGTTTTCCCACATTTTACCATCCTTTCCAATACAGTCAAGAGATGAAAGGCTGTTTCTGATATATCAGGTATACAGCTAAATTACCAATAAAGGGCTAATTTTATGAAAATTAGTTTTGTATGCTTCAGAATTTACCGTTTGTAAACTACAGGGTTTATAATATGTATAAACAGGAAGTTAATGGCTGGCTGTATATTTAGTGTCCATACATAGCAGTTCACCAAATGCCTTCCACACTTACATGTGCAAACTTGAACTCCAGCTTAGGGGAGCAGTGGCTACAAAGAACAAGTGGTGATACCTTCAAAATATGTAGAAGCAAGAAGGATGATGCTGAATATTTAAGGGAGTGTTTGGAACTGCGTTGTCTGTGAAGGGTTACAAACAAGCACATTTCATTAGAGTATCTAGGAAAACCCAGTTGTGGAACATGCTGGACACTGGAGTGGCCTCCCAGGGAGAGCAGCTCTTCTGTTACAGCTTGTTCAATCCTATTTTCTGAAGTAGGAAGACAAGTCAACTTGTGAGACAAGTCATAGAAGAGGGACAATTTCTAAAACAATACAAATAAATGCAGATTTCAAAATTATGCCTTTTTCTTTGGAGCACAGCTGCGAGATGTGCAAACCCCTCTTTGCTCTTAGAGAAAATAACATCAAGATATGCTTTAACTGCCTGCCTTTGCTTACCAGGCATAAAAGAGAAGCAACAGAATGATGATGTATCCAATATATCCTGAAAATCCTAGAAGAAAGAGCAAATATATTCTTTAAGTTGTAGCATAACTGATAAAAGCTGTACCAGTTGTCTTTCATAAGACTTAGACTGTTTTATGAAAACCAAAAAGGACTACAGGGCAGAAATAAGGAAGACAGTAAGCAATCTGCACACATGGGAGGCTTATATGGTATAGCCCATTTTCTCTGATTCCTTTTGGGTACAATACACATTTCAGTTCTTACCCATAACCATCTCATATCTCATCTGCTTCACAGTCAAAACAGCGGCAGAAACTGCAGTTGCTTTTATGTGGTCTCAAACAGTTCTTCCTGTCCACCTACTTGTTGTAGTAGACATATGCAGAATGTCCCAAGAGAAACTAAAATTCCCTCAGAGTTGATTTAGCAGCAGTGCCTGTTCTGCTGCACTCACACTTCTGTGAGGAGCATTGTGAGTTTCTGGACAACATAACATTCTGTTTCTGGGTAGAAAATTGCAGTTTTCAGCCTTCTGGAGGGGGTGATTTATTTCCCCAGTATAATCAGCTGCAGTATCCTTGCAGTGTGCAAGAAAATTGAAGAAGTAACTCTGGGAGGTGGGAATTTGCCAATTTGTCTTAGCCTTGAAAAGCCAAGCTACGATAATTTCAATGTGCACACTCTTCCCCTGCTATTATTTTCCAGAAGTATCCAGCTGCTTTGTTTTGTGGGCAGAGCTGGAATACATTCATGCTACTTCTTGTCCAATTTTCAGAGGGGCTGAAAAGCTTCCATTGCATCATAGCTTATAAATTCATTAAAGTCCATAATTTAGCATGGTCCATTGAAAACTTCCTGTCAGAAGAGGAAGTATGCAACTGTTTAATTTAGAAAATGATTCTGCTTCTCTCATCCCTCTGTTTTCTCCCCCATAGGACTGGGCTAGATGTAATTGGAGCTCAGTGGGAAGAAAAGTCATAGTTCAGCAGGATTTCTTTCCTTTTTTCCCTTCCTTATTCATTAATTTACCTGGTTTATCTCATGCTATTATGTAGCTGTTGGGTGTTCCTCTCCCCACCAGTCTTCTGGCCACACCAAACTACTTACTCAAACAGTATCGTGAGTTAGACTAGGAGCTTGTTTCTGCAAATAATTTCATTTCATAATGAATAAAGGGAGGGAGAAGGGTTCCTTGGCCAAAATACTGTGCTCCATCTGGGTTTATAACCAAGTCACCTGATTCCAGTAGGGGTATTCTTGGTCAGGGTCTTATTCTATAAGTTTTAACTAAATATACATAAAGAGAAGTTGTGAACATGTTCAAAGGTAACAGTGAAAGGTGTAAATACTGATAGATTTACCAATGACAGCTAGACAACCACCCCCTAATTCAGCATATTGCTTAATGTGTTCTGTAAATCAGATGTTGCCTTTGTAACCATGAACTTACTCCACCTACATCTGAATTATTTCTTTGAACAGGAATTTGCGATACCACATCAAATTTTCTGTCATGAAAGTACCTCACTGGGTGTTCAGTTGCTGTGTGCATTTGATTCAAGAGCAGTCTATTTTGTTTTGTTTATGGCCCTCTTATTCTCTGTAGCTGTATGATACAGAGATGCATTACCAAGTGTCATGAACATACTGCTTGCAGCCTTAGGCGTTAATAAAATCCTGCCTCTTATTCAAGAAAAATAAATGTGAGCAGCACCTTCTTCTAAAAGGCCTTTTGGGAGCACTAACCAATACTTCTGGAAGAGACAAAAATCGTAATGAATAAGGTTTCATTTTGTTCTTTCTTTAGGACACTTTCCTTCCTCTGTTCAGATTTCTTTTCATACACAACTATCCAAATGACCTCTCCAGAGCTGTTTGTCCTCTACACTGTCAAAATCAAGTCTTTGACATTTATTGCCCACTTAAAATGTAGCCCTTCATGAGATTACATTGCTGAGAGGAAGCTGGCTGCACATAACAGATACACAGCAAATTTGCAATCACTTACAGAGAAGGGCTGTAGGTTACAACTTAAGGAAGTCCATCTTGAAAATGGAACACTGCATCACTTCTTGCAGGTTGGTTGCCACTTCAGCTGCTGACACACAACTATGTATATAAGCCTCAGAAAGCTGAGTTCCATTGTTGCTGGTTTGCCAGCCTTCAGATCTGCTTAAAGTATCATGTTCTTGAAACTCATTGCTTGCTGTCCTCCTGAGCTGTATGTCTCAACATGAAAAGTCAGCTAGAATTAGCTGCACTAAAAGTAGCTCTGAGGACAGAGCACAATGGGTCATTACATCGGTGTGTAGTAACATGTAGCACACATACATGCCAGAAAGGAAGCATAGAATAGGACTTTATTTTACTGGTATCATATACATCTTCACTTCTTCCAGTTTCTTTGTACCTGAAGTTATGCAATCAAAGTGATGGAGTACCGTAGCTTAATGAGTAACCACGTTTGAGCTGATGCATGATGACCAACCAGATGCAGCAATTACCTGCCCCTCTTGCCAAGTAAAACACAGTAGCTTAAACCATGATTAAGTCTGATAAATGATTTGTAGTTTAAGCCTAGTACCTCCTGGTTCGCAGGCTAACATACAGTCAGTTACTGCAATTTGGGTGATGAATGTTAACTCATTAGGCTCCAGTTCTGATTTTTTTTCCCAACTGAAACATCTGCCCTTCTATGCACTTCTGTGTCTTTTCTCCCCCTTTTTTCTTCACAATATTCAGCAGTCTAGCAAAGGACTGTGTGTGTTTGAGAATTAGAAGTGAAGGTAACTTGCCAGAACCCAGAACTGCAGATTCAAGTCTACAAATGCTGTTCAGATCATTTGGTGTTTTGGTAACTGATGTAATGTCAAAGCCCCTGATGCAATGAAACACACATGCAGTCTTGGCTGTGGAAGCAATGTCTGACGTAGCTGGATCAGTGAGTGCGTAGCTTTTTAAGGGAGTCCTTGTCAACAAAAGTGCAACAGAGCACCATCTCCTCTCTGTCCGTGACTGGAAAAAAGGAATGAGAAACCACTTTGAACCAGATGGTGATGTCTTCTAAATGAAATAGGGGTCTTGAGCTTAGCATTTTCTATAAAGTTCAGTTTACTCTTTGTGTCTTGCAGAAGGTACATTTGGTGCATCTTGTTGCACTTTGTCTTGTGACAGAGAAAATCAGCATGAGGAAATTAAAAGGGAAAAAAAAAAGACTGCAGGAAAGGCAGAAAGAAGGGAAAGAGAATCAGCCTGGAATATTTCTTATCTATAACCACTGAGCTGCTGCCTTTAAGTCAGATACCCCTATACAACATTGACAATGGAAATAGTCTGATGTCTGTTAGCTAGGAAATTACTACACTTCAAATCTGACAACAAAGGAATTGCTGTTAACAATGCTAGTAATTCTTACTTGTTCGTAAACGCTTTCTACTGCCTTCCATCTGGGTTGCTTTATATTGTTGCAAGCATGAAGTTTTGAACATCTTGGAGATGGTTTTCTAAGATGCTCTTAAATACCCAAACCTGCCAATACTGAGAAGAGTGAATCAAACATGTAAGCAAAGAGCAGAACATGGATCATCATATGTATACCTAACTAACAATAGACAAAATGACACGAAAGAAATGAAAGAACGGCACATGCATCAGCAATGCTTGCCTCTTTTACTAGTCCTAAAATGAGTATTTGAAATGCCAAAGCTGAAGAGTGTCTATCAAGAAGCTAAAGGGTATATGGACACCAGTCCTTCCCTTTCACCTGCAGATCAGTATTAGTTTTGATAGGATTGCAGAACTGAGGGACAAATGGGCAAATTAATCCCCAGTTCAGGCTGTAGTGTAGTTTGACTTCAGCTATTCCTCTTTTGCAGACAGGTCAGGGTCATTCAGACCTATTGGCACACCCAAAACCCTGACAAGCTTCACCCAGACTCTCCTCCCAGGCACCTTCTGCCCAGTGCCCCTGGTGCTCCATTTAGGCTTAGGCTCTTGTCTCCTGTCTTCATCTGAGCTACCTCGGCGTGTGCCTGCGCTCAACCCTGTTCTTGCTGCCCCAATTTGCTCACTGGGCTTCCCGGGTTGACCTTGGTATGTCCAATGATCACCAGACTGTCACTGTCACCACCCCTGTCCTGGTTAAATACTGCAGGACATTGTCCTGCTCAGGGAGATCACTGGTTTTGCCTCGCTTGGGGCTGTCTGCAGCCACAGCCTTGTGGAGCAGCCCAGCTCTTCTTGTCCCCTGATCCATTAGCTCAGGCTTCTGTGAAGGACCTGCAATTATTATACCACCAGACATCTTGTGGTGCATTGGAGCTCAGGCAAGGATTAGGAGCAGTCTGGCCTGACCGTAAATGAGTCTTGGGGCTCCTGGGGTCTTGGACAGAGAATATGGGTGGAGGGCTCAGGTGAGGCTGGTAGGGACAATTAAGTGAAATGAGTGCATTCAGGGCCCTGATGCAGAAGAAATGAAGCTTGGGTAACTTACTGGCACTGGAAATGAGAAAGGCAAAGAGGTTTTGTAACTGTTAATGTGTTATCTCAAAGTGTGGGGACATCTTGAAGTTGTGGCATAGTGGCCAGCAGTTGGCTAGTTTACATGTGTGTTCAACTCTGTTGTTACTAAAACATTTTCTTTCTTTTTTAGAAAAAGAGTGGATAGAATCAAGAGCCTTTGTATGCTGCTTGACTGTAGTGCATTCAATCTATGCAGTGTCCAGAGCTTTCCATTAGCCTGTCACTTCACCTTACTGAAAAAATAAGACAAAAATAAATGGTTTTCTGATGTCTAATACTATTTATCTCTATTGATTTTGAGAAAATAGGCATATAAATGCAGAAGACTAAAATCAGTCCTGACTTTGTACTTCCAGGTTCCTGAGCATGCAGAACTTGCCTGGATTCTTGGGTGCTTAACTAACGTGCCACGTGTGCTACGCTTGCCCCAGTGGAAGGTATGGACAGTTTCATAAGTTCAGTGGAATTATATGGGAATTCAGTAGAACTGCTGTCCTTAAAATACTTGTTATCTGTGAAGTACCAGCTGTATCTTGGTTACCCTTGCTTTAGGTTTAAGTCCTATGGCAGAAAAAGGAAAATGTGTCTTTCCACGTCTGTTGCTATCAGTAAACATTTTCCTGCTGGAAGCTACAGCATAATATTTTTTGCAGAGACTTGCACAAACTGTAATAAATAGGAGGTTTGCTCAGTCTTGTTAAAGTGATTTTGCTAGATCCTTGGAGTTATTTCAATGCTTTTTTAATAATGCAAAACAACGACAAGATATTGCAGTGGAAACCGTGAGCCTTGCTGATGAAGGAGTTCCATAAACAGCTTTTCTTTTCCTACCATGAAGAGTGGTGGCTCTGTACTTCTTATGGGAGAGGGTGCAAAAGAAGCATATGTTGAAAGAGGAGTATAGAAATTATAAACATTAAAAACGTGCTGAGTGATAAAGTTAATGCACCTTAAATGTTTGCCTTTACAAATTTCAAATGTTCATCTTGTTAATCTTAGGACATCATCAGCAGGACTGCATCAATGGAGTTCTTGCATTTAATTTACTTGTATTTTATTTTGGCATTTTGTAAGTAGAAAAACCAAAAGGCAGGAGAGAGAAGTATCAAAAAAGGAAGAAAAAAAAACTATATTAAGAGCAGTTTGGCTTGCAGAGTTCAGAGCAGTCTTAAATACCTCCAGATGTTTGCTTTCTTACTGTTTTTCTTCTTAATTAAATAAAAACAGTAGAACTTAAATACAGCAACCAGCGTTAATGCAGGGCACAGATTAAAGCCAACCTTTTCAAACCTGAGGTTCTAAAGTTAAGCTTTTAAATCCAACTTTGACTGGATTGACTTTCCAAGCCCACAGATAGGTGTTGCAGGTGCTAGGCTTTGCAAATTAGGTCCCCTGAACCTTAGGCACTTAGCCATGTGGACGGAAGACAGAGGGTGAGAAAAACCTAAAGATATTTGAATAGTAATGATGAAATAATGAAGATTTTAAGGGACTTAGTGTATTTAACTATTATTTGTTAAAAGCAAAAAGTAGATACGCCATTACTAGAATAGAATTAGAAACAGTAGCCTGACTACCTTGAATTAAATGGTACATATCCTAAAGCAATGTGGATTTTAATTCATTTCTATATCCTAAAATGATATGGATATGAATTAATTAAAATCACAGCCTGTGATACTGTTAGCCAAAAGCATGATTCTGCTCTGGTTTTCTTTTTCAAACAGATGAAGCGTGCCAGCCAGAATAATGAAGGAACTGTTGGGTTGTTGACCTACCCTGTGCTTCAAGCAGCAGATATTTTGCTGTACAAGTAAGAGACAGAATGTGAGCCCGTGGGCAATGTCTGTTCAGCTGCATTGGAATGAGTGTCTGTCAGGTCAACATGCTAACTTCTGAAGTGGGGGAGCTGGGTGTGATTAGATCAGAAGATTGGAAATGGATGACAGCTTTTTACCTCTCAAGTGGCTGGTTCAAATCTAGCCTGGTTTGAAAGCAGATGACAGCGCTGTAAAGAGAAAAATCTGATCGCTTCAGAATAATTATTAGGGAATTATAACCCATTGATGCTTAATTATATGTATTACATGCTCACACACATACATATACTTTTTTTTAAGTAGTTATGCCTTATGCAGTATACTGCAGAAATACTTAAACTGGCTGTATATAGCATACCCATATTAGTGTGTCATTCTGTGTAGGCCTATTGATACTGGTGAATAATTTACTGCATCTTCTGGTACCTGAGCTAGTTCAATTTCTTTTGTGGTGTCCCATGTGGGTGGAAGTACACCCTGGTTAGGAATGGGTGACTCAGCATGCCAAAGTTTGTAGCCTAGCTGATAGAACTTGTAGTGCATTATTTTAAATTGCCTCAGTAAGTAAATGTTAGAGACAATGCACTATGTATTAATGATTCTTATGTTCCAAGCATATGTACTTTCTGAAATTGTTCTGAAGTTGTGAATATTTGTTGGGACAGAGAAGTCATACAGAACTACAAAGGCTTTAGGGTCTTTAGGAGGACAGAGTAACCAAGATTAGCCAGTCGTTAACCCACAAAAATATAGCTAGAGAAATTTAATCTGAAGTGATCATTAGTAGGGAAAACCAGCAATGTCAGAAGACCAGTAGGTGGTATTTCTAATTCACTTGATTTTTAATTAAAACTAGTGGGAAGCAAGCAAAAGTCAGAATGAATTTGAGCATTAAAATTTTCTTTGAAGCAGTGAATCCCATTTGATTGTCAAGCAGTATTTAAGAATGAAATTTAGACAACCTTATCAGAAATCACCTTGTTTTGGTTGAGGTCAACCACCTATGCTATCTCTAATAAGATCGTGTGATTCCTTAGTGAAGCCTGTGATTTGTTTGCTACCATGTGTATTAACAGCAGGCTGTCCAGGCAGACCAAAAAACAAGGAAGTGAAAGAGAAACAATATCTCTTTGAAGAAATTTGCATAATATCTCTAATAAAAAATGTTTTAATGTGAAAACATAATATAGGGAACAAGAATCGGGAAGAAATGGAAACACAGGAAGAGCATGGCAGTCATGAAGAAGAGTTAAGAACTGGAGGGTGGGCAAAACAGTACTGATTCAGATGAACCAAGAATTAAAGAGACAGGAAAATGGACAGAAGGTAAATATATGACAGAAAGGAATAAAAATAGCCCTAGGACAGGAATATATATATATATATGTACATATATATAAAAGCAGCAAGGAAAAAGGCAAAGAATCATGCAGAAGCGTTTATAAAGATAATATGTTTTCTGTTTAGTGGCCAACTTTGTGAATATGGAACCATTTTGGCATATGGAAACATTTCTTTTGACCTGCTTAAAGTATATTGATAATGGTAACTGATTTTCTTTCTCTTAGTTGTAGGCCACTGGGATTTCCTATTGGCTACTGTAACTGTTTTTAGGTTGCTTTGCCGATTGTTTAGTGGGGGATAAAGGTGTGCAAATTGATTCCTGGATGTCAGCCCAGTAATTCAGGATCGGAAGGAAGGAGTACCGTATTGAACTGAAATTTTCTGAGAACTTAAAAGATGCATAGTGAACTTTCTTACACTGGAACAGATCCAGGATTCAGAGCTGAATACCCCACAAGCCTTAGGAAAAAGTCAGCTGGGGGAAGGGAGAGTAATCAGAAGCTGGCAAGACTTCAAGTCTGCCTCATCTCAAAGAAACAGACATTTTTAGTGAGCATGATTAACTGTGGGAAAGAATCACCAGGGGAAGTAATGGATTCTTCACCTCCTGATGTCCTCTGATGCAGATTGTGTTTTCCTCCAGATCTGCATTCAAGCTATTGAGTTCAATGCAGAAGATCAATTGATCCTTTGATCCTAACAGTTCTCATCTATGAATGATAACACTTGTGGCAATAGAGGCACTGGCCTGCATGATACTTATACAGTGGTGACCCATGAGGAAGAACTGCTCTTTTCTTTCCTTCCCTTGATAAATTCACAGTACTAACTTCTCAACCTGAGAAAACAAGGCAAGGTGCTTGTGCTTTATGCTTTGCAGATCTTTCTTTCTTTGCAGGCTGTAACACATGCTCTTTGATCTCTAAAGAGACAGCAGGAGATAATACAAAAACCTTTCTTTGAGCTGAATTTAATTATTTGCTCTTATTGCTATCTTGACTATATATGTTTTCACAAAAGGCTATTTTTGCCCTTGGAGATGTGCTTCTGTTCAGCACAAAAAGCAGGCTCATCCTGGGATACAGTCAGTTTGGGATCTTGTTGCCACATCACCTATATCTGGCTTGGACTGCGTGGCTTAGTCTGGCCCTCAGTCATGGCAGAAGCTGTGACAGTCTTGAGTAACATTTCAGCAGAACCAGAAAGCTTTGCTGAGTTTCCTGTATCTGTCTTTTATTAAAAGGTCGACACATGTTCCCGTTGGAGAAGATCAAGTCCTGCACCTGGAACTAGCCCAAGATATAGCACAACATTTCAACAAGAAATATGGAGAATTCTTTCCTGTGCCCAAAGCCATTTTAAGTGAGCTGGTCTTGGTTATTTGTTTTTTTTAATTCCCCTTTAACTGCACTTCAGGGTTGAAGATGGATTTAAATACTGTAGAAGCAGTTTCAGGGACCAAGAAGAGGGAGCAAACTGATGCTGAGGAAGTGGAAAATTAAAAACTGACAACAAGACACTAGAGGCTGTGAAACTGAACTCCCAAGGTAGACATAAGGCGTTACAAATCCCCAGTAGAGGAATGTATGTGACGTCTGGTATTCTAGTCCGGGGGGGGCAGATGCACTCTGCTGCTGCCTATCAGCCTTGCTCTTCAAGTATTGAACCTTTCAAGAGTAGGGTCTCTGCTCCATGTTGCTAGTTCAGCAGACATGTAAGCAACAAGACGAGACCTCTAGCAAGCAGAATTCTTCAAGGTCTGAGTGGTAAATGTTTACATTAAGCATGCTAAACAGCTTAGAGGTACTAAAAATCTTTGAAGTATTTCATATATACTTGCATATATCAGTAAGGGTCTCTTACAGAGCTTAGACTTTTGAGGTTTGATCTTAGACTCAAGGAGACTTACAAGGAAAATCTTCTCAGCCATTAGGTCATAGGCCGGGGGGTGAGGAGGAGTCAGATGGCGCAAATGGCATGTTTGTTAAGAAACATGAAGAACTGGGCAAGGAAGAAGCATTGCATCTTTGTTGTAAGTAATGTAGAGGAATGCACAGCAGAGACCTTCGCCCCAAAAGGGCAAGGAGCTCTCACCTTAGAAAAGACAGACAGCAATAAACCTTTCTCACTTTTCAAGCCTCAGTGACAAAAATGGTGTTAGACTCAGAGTGGAGCTCAGAGAATACTCAGTATTGCAAGCTCTGCAGTTTCTAATAAGCAGTTCAATACTAAGGACTGTAATGAGGAGCTGAGTGTAGCCTATGGTGCAGGTGAGGCTGTTTCCCAGGAAATAAAAAGCTCAATTTGAAGAAAAAGATTAAAAAAAAAGAACTTTTCACTTTCCCTGTGAAAAGTATACCTACATAGGTTTACAAGTATATGCAAAGCAATGAAAATCTCCTCGATGAGTGAAGTTAGGAACCTATTCAGACTCGCTAGCTGCAGGCAGTTAGATTACAGGGCCGCGAGGCAAGGACTACATTTCCCGTGGGGCGCCAGGAGGGAACGGCCGCCGCAGCCCTCGCTTTCCTATCCGCGCAGGCGCAGTGGGGACGCCGGAGCCGCTATAAGGGATGTTGTTTGGCTCTGTGACCGCTGAGTGGAGAAGCCGCAGCGGGGGTAGTCGCCGGGCGGAGGTGAGCGGGGCCACCCCATCCGTTATCGGGGGCGGGTGCTGAGATGGGGTTGGGCAGCGACCCTTTGTGTGGGTTGAGGGGGCCGCCGGGGAGGCAGCTCGCCCCCTCGTCTGTGGGAAGGCCGGTCGAGCAGCTACCCCCTCTCTAGACTCGCCAGTGAAAGGGATGCGCTGTGCCTTCTCCCGCCAGGAGCTCGGGACCATCGCTGTCCGTCTCACCCGGCTGCAGCGGGGAGGGCCTCTCTTGTTTACGCCGGTGAGGCGGGGAGGGAAGACAGCTCTTCTCCCTCTTATTCCCCTCTTTGAGTTTCTTGAGGTGTCAGGTCGGGGGAGGCTGGCTCGCATCCCTTTTGCAGGAGGAGGGGGGATGGAGGGCCAGGAGGCTGCCGCAGCCCCGGGACCTGCAGCTCTGCTCCGAGACGGCCTCTGGGGTGGATGTTGGGGGGCAGCACGAGTGGGGGGAGCTGGTGCAGCTGGACCCCCAGAGCGTGGGGGTCATCGTGCGTCTGGAGCGGGAGACGTTCCAGGTACCCCCATGGATACCCATAGCCCCCATGGACACCCATAACCCCCATGGACACCAACCCTCTCTTGATGCCACCATAACCACATCCCACGGGTGTCTCCCCTTTCAGCCTCCTACCAAAGGGGTTCCCCATCCCCATGGGGGGGTCCCCGTTGCTGTGCCCCCCCACTCCATGCTGTGCCCCCCACCCCAGGTGCTGAACATGTACGGGAAGGTGGTGACGGTGCGGCACCAGGCGGTCACCAGGAAGAAGGACAACCGCTTCGCCGTGGCGCTGGACTCGGAGCAGAACAACATCCACGTCAAGGACATCGTCAAAGTCATCGACGGGCCCCATTCGGTGGGTGCTGGGGGGGTCCAGGCCATTGGGGCACATTGGGGATGATCTTGGGGTCCCTCTTGGCACCTTGGGGGTGGTCTTGGGGTCCCTCCAGCCCCCTGGGGCTGCCGGATCCATCCCATCACAGCAGGATGGATCCAGCCTCATTGCGGGGGCTCAGCCCCCCCTTTCCCTGCTCTTCACCCCCCGTATTCCCGGGATAGGGCCGGGAAGGGGAGATCCGGCACCTCTTCCGCGGCTTCGCCTTCCTGCACTGCAAGAAGCTGGTGGAGAATGGGGGCATGTTCGTGTGCAAGACCCGGCACCTCGTGCTGGCCGGAGGCTCCAAGGTGGGACCCCCCCTTGATCCCATATCCCCCCGTTTATCCCGTATCCCCCCCGTTCCAAAGGTTTTCCTCTTGCAGCCCCGGGACGTCACCAACTTCACCATCGGCGGCTTCGCGCCCATGAGCCCCCGCATCAGCAGCCCCATGCACCCCAGCGGCGCTGGTGAGTGCCGGGGGGGGTGCTGAGTTCCCATCCCTGATCCTAGCTCCATCCCCATCCAGGCTCCATCCCAGTCCTTCCTACATCCCCCTCCCATTTCCATCCCCATCCCATTTCCATCCCCATCCCGTCTCCATCCCCATCCCGTCTCCATCCCCATCCCGTCCCCATCCTGACTCCATCCCAATCCCATCCCATCCCCATCCTGGCTCTATCCCCATCTCATCTCCATCCCCATCTTGGCTTCATCCCAATCCAATCCCGGCTCCATCCCATCCCATCCCCATCCCAATCCCTGCTCTATCCCTCAGGCCAGCGCGGAGCCTTCGGCTCGGGCGGGATGAGCCGGGGCCGCGGGCGCCGGGACAACGACCTCATTGGCCAGACCGTGCGCATCTCCCAGGGCCCCTACAAAGGTGGGTGGTAACAACCCTCTGAACTCTGCCATTTATCCAGTTCTCAATCCACCTC
>JANHGB010025151.1:0-11402 GCA_026283785.1 Coracopsis vasa | reverse complement strand
GAACACTGCCAGGGATGGGGCAGCCACAGCTTCTCTGGGCACCCTGTGCCAGCGCCTCAGCACCCTCACAGGGGAGAACTTCTGCCTAATGTCTAATCTAAATCTCCCTCTCTAAGTTTAAAGCCATTCTTTGTCCTGTCTCTATATTCCTTTGTAAAGAGTTCCTCCTCAGATTTCTTGTAGGCCCCCATTAGATATTGGAAGGCTGTTACAAGGTCTTCAAATCTCCAGGCTGAACCAGCCCAGCTCTCTCAGCCTTCCTCCAGAACAGAGCTGCTCCAGCCTTTGCATCATCTTTGTGGCCTCCTCTGGACTCACTTGAGCAGGTCCTTGTGTTGGGGGCCCCAGAGCCATGCCATACCTACCTACTCCTTGTGAGAATATATGTATGTATTTGGGGACCAACTTGGCTGAACAGCATTGATATGCTGCTTGTATGCATTTGCACATATCTTTAAAGGAATATATTGTTAAGCTCAACCTTATTTTATGTTGAGCATGGGATCCAGGCGTAGCACTACTTTCTTGATTTCTTTTTCAAGGGCAGTTGTGTAATACTCACAGAGAATTTCTAGGCCTGTGTTCCTGGTGTTTTGTTGTTAGTCTATTGATGTTGTGCCATTGCAAAGGCAAGAAAAGCAGCTTGTTTCCAGGCAGCCCTGGTGTTGCTGAAGTTTCTTTCACTGTGTGTTAGTGCTACCTGCTTCTCTGCTCTATGTTGGTCTGATCAAGAGCATGCTAAGGTTTAGTGGAAGAAGCTGGGGTGCTGGGGGAGCCAGTGGAATCTTAAAAGTGATTTTTAAATTCTTTTAAGAGAAGGCATTGGCAAATATGTATTTTGCAGCGTATTTATTGTATTAAAAGGGGAAATGGCGCTGGTTGTTTGCCTTGTGCAGGTTTTTACTTGGGCAGTTAATATTCTATCTGACCCCACCTCCACCAACCAGTTTGGGTTTTTATCATTAACAGCTCTAAAGAAAGGTGTAAGCAGAATTGAAGATGAAAAGCACCTGAAACCAACCACTGGGAAAAAAATGAGCACTTTAACAGACAAAACTGCTTTCAGAAGCTGACTTTTTAATTTCTTCTGTTGAGCCCTACATTGAGTTAACAATTCAGTGCAAGTGTAACAGTTCAGATTCAAATAGAAAACCCATAGTAACAGTGTGATTCTTTTCAGGAGCTCTGTGGCAGGCAAGTACTGGCAGTGACATACCATCAGTTTGGAAGATGGGATTCCTCAGCTGAGGCAGCATATAGACCTCCAGTGTGAAATTGTTATGGAACTTCTCCTTTGCTAGGGTATCCAAGCGCAGAGACTTTCCCTTCTGGTATTTTAGTTTTCTTCTGTAGCCTTTTTTTCCTGTGTATCAATTTTCCCCTTCTCCCCTGTACCATGACTTTTTTCTTCAAGGGAAAATCAGGGCTGTGGTTGATAATCTCAGGTGTTACTGCATAAATTCCTCAGGCCTGATGGATTAGTAGAAACCTTCGGCTGGATGCAGTTTTTTGGTTTGGGAAGGTAAGAGTAGTAGTATGTGTTAGTAACAACCCATGCTACTGGATGCAATTCTGAAAGTATTAAATGGCAACAGGATGTCAGAGATGGTGGGACCAGGCGTGGGTGCCAGAAATTGTTGTGATAAGCAGTTGCTGATGTCTGTAGATGATAGGGAGAACTGTAACCCATCTATTCTGAAGCTGTGTAGTGTTTCAGAGGAAAATCTCTGCCAGGTAAAAATTGCTGTTGAACACCAGATAGCAACTCAGGAGGCTGCTGAGAATGACCTGGTTGCAGATCTTCACAGAGATTGCAGTGTCATTTTGAATACCAGAGAACTTCCCTTAACAGATTCTGGGGGGAGGAAGGGGACACAGGTTGGCTCTGTGTCCAGTCAGGCTGTGGTGAGCACTCCTGGATGATCCGAGCAAAGGCTGATGATGGTGAACTGTCAGAGTAAACAGTATTGTATTGTGTAGTGTCGATGGGATATGTACCAGAAGATGATATTTGTTGCACTTTGTTTTAATCTTGTTTGCACTCTGGAATGCATAGAAGAGATTTGAGTTCATAAAAAGCACTCACTAGGGTTTTTTAATGATGTGGTTATTATGGGTTTAACAGTTAACTGGTCCAGGGGAATTAATACTTCAACGGCAATTGAGGTTAGTTCATTCTGAAAACAAACATTAAGTAGATGTGCTGAAAGAATTAGTCCTTGAGAAAGCATTTACGGGTCATTTCATAGTTGGACATGTTTGTTCAGCCATTACAAGTGGTGGAAGTTTTTGTTGGGAGTGGGCATTTTTATCTCGTGAGTAAAATCTAGATAAGATTATCTAAAATACGTGGGCTGCATACTTGGATTCACCTAGTTTAAATGTTTTTTATGATACCACCTCTTAGTTTTCACAGGTAATCTCTTAACTTACTGCCACTGTCTGCAGAGGGAAGAAAAATTGACATGTTGAATTACACCAGTGTGTTGACAAAAGGTATCACAAGCTCTGCACTCACCTTAATGGCTTGCAAGAAAATGATTGTACTCAGGACAGCTGCTTTTTGAGGATTGCCATGTGTAGTCAAAGGGAAACTGATGCTGGTGTAAAATTAGGGGCAGCTCAGGGAGTTCACAGCTTTGCAGCTCCGGTGCTGGGGGACCCCCCATGCTAGTGTGCTGTTGAGCGTTTGTGATAGTGCCACGTGGTGAATATGAAGTAGTTTGTATTTTTGTACAACTCAGCTTCCCAAGAGAAATGGGAGGGGGTATGATTTTTTTTGCAGTGTATTAAGTCTCATGAATTTCATTGTGAGTCATATGATGTCTGGATGGGATTTAAAGATACGGAGAACTTCCTGTTTTGGTTTTTTTTTCCCTTTTCTGTTTCCAGAATTGAGTCCCTCATCAAAATTACAAACTTCTGCTGTTGTTTTCCATGCCTCCCACCAAGGAGCTCCTAGTGAAAGGAGGAGATGAACCAACAGGGATGGCAGAGCTCAGGATCATGGGGTCACTTTAGGACTAAATTATCTGAAAACTGGGTGCCAGAACAATGTGAATTAAACTGAAGGGGACATGGCCTGGAAGAAAGAGTAAAATATGCTGTGTTAGGAGACTGAACGGAAATGAAAGTGTGAGGGGATGTCAGAACAACTGCTGTTCTTGTGTTTAATGCAGGAGTTTGGTATTGTAGAAGTTTTTCCCACCCACACTACGTGGGTGCCTTGTTCTCTGGCTTGCTCATGTTTAAGAATGTTGTAACTTGAAAACTCTGCTGTTCTTTGATACAAACCTTTTGGAAGGAGACTGTGTTTTGGGTTGGCAAACCTGTGTTTTGGAGTTTAGATGTGGGTCTGTTGCAAGCACGCTCCTTTCCTGTTCAGTAGAAAGCATCCTGTCATTGTCCTTGCAGATGTGTCATGGTAGGAGTATGCTACTTGTTCTCACTGGGAGTTAGGAGGCTGGAAGGCCTCAGTATGTAAGAGAATTGTGGAGAACCTCGCCTTGGGCACAGGGCTGCCTGCTCTAAAATACTCTTTCCTGTGCTCACCATACCTGTTTAAATCAACCTGCCTGGATACATACTGTTAATCCCAGGATCTATGTTTTTTATGCATTTTAAACACCACTGTTTTTCTCCTTCGTTATTTATGAGCTAGTTTTCAGGCTTCTTGTTTTGTTTATAGTAAGAAAATATGCCTGAGAAGTTTAAATTCCACCCCTTCTCCTTTCCTTTAAACAAACAAACAAAGAAACCCCCAAGCATAAAGCCCAACAGCATGTGTGTCTAGCACAGCATTTTTATCTTGGTTAGCAGTTCCTCTTTGCGCTCAGGTTGCCTTCTTTGGGTTTTTTTGAGGGGACAGACTGATCTTTGCTATTGAGAAAACATAAAATTCACCTACAACATATTGGAGGCCCTGGAAATGCTTTCATAGTCCTGTTGCATTCTGAGATGTTGGTTTGGCTCTATAAAAGCAAGGTTTGTTCTCAGTTCTCTTTCCTCTTCTGGGGAAGGTGAGAGTGCTGGGGGATTCATGCATATATTCTGTCCACAGATCATAGCTGAAGACTTCCTTCAGTTCAAGCTGTAGTATGAACTGTAATAGAAATATATTATTTAGTGCTCTTCACTAAATCTGTTCCCCAGCTAAATTCTTTCCCATACTTTGGGGGGCACGCTACAGCCTGAGTGTCTGCTTCCTTCATAGGTATATTTTTGATCATAGTTTTGATTGTCTGCATTTGTGGCCATGCTCCTCATGGCTTGTTTGCTTTTCTGCATTTCTTTCTTTCTTTGCTTGCAAGTTGTGCAGGATTGACCTCCTGTGGTTCAACCAGAACAGGGGAAATGCAAGCCAGAATCTCATGTGGAAACAGCTTTTGCCTCTAATACGATTCCAGCAGTTCTAGGCAACTTTTAATGAGATGTTTCATTCATACAAAGTCCTCGTTGTTCTGTTCTCTTCCAGTTCTAATAGTCCTGGATGAATGCAGGAGATCACCTGCAGATTTAGAGTCATCATAAGAGCAATAACAAAATAACTGTGCTACAGTTCTGAACATGGGAAACTTTGCACATGTAACATGGTTTATATTGAGTTGCCAGCAGAATGAGTTTGCAATTCCTGTGGAGGATGTACGATGTTAAGAATTGCAAGCACAGAAACCAAGTAAAGATGCTTTGCAAAAGGAGCACACAGGAAGCAGGACAGACAGAAACTGTTTTTTTTTCTTGTCTCATTCCCAACAGAGAACCAGAACAGGAGCACCTGCTCTGACTTCCTCCTTCAGTAACAGGCCTGGTTATTTTCGTAGCTCTTTGTGGTTGGTTGTTTCATGGGTTTAGTTTTCGTTCTCTGAATTTTTTTCAAGGTGCCACCTTGAACCAGCTTTCTGCAGTGAGTGAATGTTGTGCTGTGCTCTCTAACATCCCAGCAACAGATTTACAGAGATCTATATTTTAGATTATTTATTTTTTAATTGCAGTAGTTTTAATTGCAATAGTTTATCGTTTGTCACTTGGGTGACCATACTACTTTGCATGCAGACAGCTCACTTTAGGAGTGTGAGGATAGCATGATTTTATCTTCCTCTGAAGAGTTACAAGCGTTACTAAATAGTTTATAGAGAAGTAGACTTAAAAGGCAAAGATGGCAGGTAAATAATGCAGGATGGAACAAATATGAGTGACAGAGATTGGAACAGAATTTAGCAGTGCTCTCACCTCGTATCGCATAAATGTGAGCTCATGCTTGCTGCCTTGCCCTGAGCTTCATACTGCTTCCCATGTGGCAGTGCAAAATTGTGTGTATCTGTCTGTCTGCAAGGCGTGAAAACTGGGAAGAGGATCTCGACTTAACCTTGCTTTGTTCACACTGCCTCCGAAGTTAAAGTGAAGCACTAGCAGCTCTCCTCCATGTCACCATGAAGCTGCTCAAGTGCATGTGCAGGTGCTGGGCATGGGACAGCCTGGGCTGGCAGGAAGGAGAAGCTGAAGTTGCTTCTTTTAGCATGAGCTTAGAATGTTTGTACTTGATTTGGTGGAAACTCTTCCTTACAGAGGAGCCTAAGGACATCATTATTATGGTGTAATTAAGTCCTGTTAGTTTAATTACATAGTACACTTTAAAACCTTCTGAAATACTTGCATAGTGTTTTACAATGAAGCAAAAATACATGTAATATGCTTAACAGTGAATGCCATCAATTCAAGATTTAATGCTGTGGTTAAGAAAAAACCCTGCAAACATGTTGATTGTTGATTCCCTTAGTGCCCTTGCAATTCCTTTAGTGCCATGCTGATTCCATACAATATATATGCCATCAGACCAGTTCCAGCCCTTTCCATTCTGCTTTTTGTTTCCTGGCTGTGTGAGTGCTTCTTTCTCTCATTTGCTCCCCTCCCCGCCTCACTCCCAAATTGTTGCATCTAGCTTGGGGGGTAATTCTGACAGTGTGATTTATTTGCTTTCACCTGAGCTTTCTTGTTGCAGTGTCTTGGTTTGTGGGGTGTTGGGTTTTGGTTGCTCATTTGTCTTTTGAGAAAGGACTTAGAAATAGGGACCTCAATACCACCGTTGGGTTTTTCTCAGTTATCCGCTTTATTGCTATGTACCTTTTTGTCTTAAAATGATTAACTAAGGGATTTCCTGCAGCCTCATTAAGCAGCTCTTTCTTAGGACTAGCTTTTTGCCATCCCAGAGTCCTGTGACAAATCTGAAGTGTTAAGAGCCACCACACTTGTTGTGAACACATTATTTAATAGAACTCTGCCTTGCCCTTCTTTTCCCCCTTTTCCTGTAAACTGTATTTTATGACTTCCAGAAGCACAAACATGCAAAAGCTGTCAATCCCAGAAAGGTCTTGGTAAAAAGACCTGGTTAAGGCATAAGTAACCAGGGCTATGTACTATGAGCTGCTGGTGATAATGAATATACAAGAAGGGGATGTCAGAAAAATGGATATTCACAAGATGACTTCATATGCCTTTTTTTCTAGGACAGAATCACTAATAGAATATATAAAATGTAAATAATTTAATATGGTGTCTATTTATAGAGGTCTTTGAGTTTGTTTTTGATGGTAATCTGCTTTATTTGCTTGCACATAGCATTTGGATTTAAATAGGACATTTCAAACTCCTGTCAAATTTTATACTTTCATTTTGTCTATGTAGGAGAGAGTTTCAACTAGTTGTAAATTATGTGGGCAGATAATTTATGTTAAAAAAAGGGGAAATTGCGTATTTTAGAGGTAACCTACTGAAGACTGGGTCTATTCTTACTGTTTATGATAGCTAAAGTAGACTGAAAGTTGTAAGGTTTTGATTTATATTATGTATTATAGTCTTTGCCCTGAAAATATTAGGATTATCAAATTTGGTGATACTCAGTAAATGTCTAGCAGCTTCTGCAGGGTGATGTGTTACCTTTCCTCAGTTGTTGAGGTAGTTGACACAAAATTCTGCATAAAACAACTGCACGTGTATGATGTTCTTATGCCAGTTCAGTGGCATCTGCTTTTTCTTGCATCTTTTTTGATGCTTCAGTACTCTTCATTGCCTGGGGAACAGGGATTATATATTCTGTGTGTGCAAAACTTACTCACAGTGTCACCTAGAATTTAGATACACCTCTTAGTAAAGAGCAGTGACCTCTTAGTGAGAGTGACCTCTAAGTATGCTGTACTGCCACAGCTATATTTATAAACTAGCTTGAATAAAAGAAATCTAAACTACTTAGTTGGTTTTTGGGGCAGTGATTTGATATCTACCTGCTCATTGCTGGATGGTGTTTTCTTAGATTCCAGTTGTTAGCAAACAGTATTCATGGAAGCTTCTGGGAGGAAGTGTGGTGTAAGAATGTGAGTTCTTGCTGGTGGAGTTACTGGTATTCTTTACAAATCTGTAATCTACATTAACTGATAGTTTCTCTAGCTCTGGGTTTGCTAATACAGAACAGTAAACTGGCTTAGCCTGGGAATAGCCAGTGAACATTGATTGTACTGGTTTGGGCAAGTTCTTTAGTTACAGAAATAAGCTGATGTGAAACTGGATGGGTATAATCAGATATCTTCTGAAAGCAACTGAGATGCTTGCAACATGAGGCAGAGCAGCTGTCAAAAATGTTCTTGTGCAAATGTGGTTATCTTTATTTTTGGACTAACCAGCATTTTGTCTTCACAGCAGCTATACTTCTGAATGGAAGTGGCTTGCAGACAGAGCTAGAATTGGCAGCCGCTGGACATGGCTTCAAGCCCAGATTACAGAACTAGAATACAAAATCCAACAACTAACTGACCTTCACAGGCAGATACGTGCCACCAAGGTATTGTCTGTAAGCTCATAAGTGGGCTTTTCAAATCATTTTGGGCAGTGTTTCGTGTAATACTTGGTTCCTTGTTGTTATTGTTGTTTGTTTTGTGCTAGAGTTCTTGTATCCGTGCAGGCCATCACATGCAAAGGTTAATGAGAAAGAAGACATCAAGAGCTAAAATGTATAGCATCCTAGAGGCACCAGTACAGGACTGGGAGTTAGGAACTCTCACCTTCCTTACATTAACTATCTGTGATAGTTAATGACTTTGGTAGTGACTTTCAGGGGCCCAGTGCAAGATATTACATTTATCACACTAGTTTTTCCCTCTGCAGAAGAGGCAAGATTTCCTTTTCAGGTTGTTCATTTTTGTGTTGTGGGCTTTCAGGGTGGGTTTTTGTGTTACAGTCCTTGTTTATTCTGAGGATTAGCTAGTTAATGTTTGTACAGCACTTTGAACAGGTCAAGGATTAATTATTACTAAAATTCCAATGTGTGTAACTCATGTACTAGTTTTTGTAAATTGAACTGGCTAGACAGTGGGAAAGGCACATTCCTAAAACATTAATAATCTATGTATCAATTCAATGGGTTCCCCAGGTCATTTTCATGTGCAAGAAGCCAAAACCTGTGATAATTCTGGTTGTGTGATAGTGAGAGGTTTTAGAGAAGAGCTCTTTGGCTCTCCATTTAGAGCCTCATGTAGGTGGTCTGATCTGTGCTGGGGACAGATAAGCAGAGATGAAGAGGAGTCAGAAGATGCTTTAGACTTTATGTGGCTGAACTTACAGGGAGGTTAAAAGGAGTCCACAGAGCATTTCCCTCTGATCACATAAAGAAAAATTATTCCCTCTCCCGCTCAAAGCCCTTCTTTTCATATCTCTCCTGCTCACAACTTATCCCCAGTCTGGTTTTGCTTTAAAAAACCCTTTGTTTGAGGGTCTGTCCTGCCTCTATAACCACAGAAGTGAAAGGAGATTTTGTATTCTGGTGAAGGGTAAGAATGCCTATATTTTAGTGCTGTCCTAAATACTAGGTACATGCACACTGCTGCACACAAAAGCTATCAGCCTTTAGGGTGGCAGAAGTCTCATGAGCTGCAGAAGACAGATAAATAACAGAGAAATGAGAGAAAAAACATTCCTTTAGTCATGCATTTTCTTCGCATTAGGTGGTATGTTGGCTTGGAGCCTAGTCATCTTCCTGGTGGAGATCTTTAGTGACATTCCTTTTTGCACACTTCATGCCCTTTTTACCAGCTGTTGTATTCAGTTTTTGGCATTATGTCCCATAGTGAAGGTAGATGCATATTTTCTTTGGCTGTGTTTTTTCTGTGTACATGTTTGTAGCCCACCAGAGCAGCAGGTATTACGGAAGGACATGCGGACTGACAGAAGAGCTCTTTGTTTTCATTTAATGTCTGCAAAGTAGTGACACAATATCATTAGAATTTGTGTGCTGTGTCTAGTGGTTTCAGAGTGGTTTTCATGTGTTTTGAGTGGAAAAAAAATGTGATTCAGAGCAAGTGAGCAATGACTTCAAGCAAAACACCACTTCTCTAACACCATAATGCAATAGGAAGTGAGATGGTTGACTTGTGGGCAGCTTCCTGGCCTACTACATTGTGTCTTCTCCATCTCTGTGCACACAGAAGTAGCAGATCTGCATCTTTGAGAGTCCTTGCATTTAAAAATTTATGTGTAGAATCGTACAACCAACTAGGTTGGAAAAGATCTTTAAGATCATCAAGTCCTACCACTACCACAAGACTGCCAAGACCACCATTAAATCGTATCACTGAGGGTCTCATCTACACAGCTTGGGAACACTTCCAGTGACAGTGACTCCACCGCTGCCCTGGGCGGCCTGTTCCAATGCCTGAGCACCCTTTGGGGAAGGAATTGTTCCTAATACCCAGTCTAAACCTCTCCTGGTGCAGCTTGAGGCCGCTTCCTCTTGTCCTGTCAGTTGTTTCTTGGGAGAAGAGACCAGCCCCACCTCACTACAACTTCCTGTCAGGCAATTGTAGAGAGCAGTAAGGTTCCCCCTGAGCCTTCTCTTCCCCAGACTAAACCCCCCAGGTCCCTCAGCCATTCCCCATCACACTTGTGCTCCAGGCCCCTCACCAGCTCCATTGCCCTTCCCTGGACCCTCTCCAGCAACTCAATGTCTCTCCTGTCTGAGGGGCCCAGAACTGAACACAGGATTCAAGGTGCAGCCTCACCCGTGCTGAGTACAGTTGGCTTTCTTGGCTGCCTGGGCACAAGCTGCTCACGTTCAGCTCTGTCAATCAGCACCCCCAGCTCCTTTCCCATGAGCAGTTTCCAGTCACTCTTCCCCAGGCCTGGAGCATTGTATAGGATTGTTGTGGCCCAAATGCAGGACCCAGCACTTTGCCTTGTTGAACCTCATCCCACTGGCCACAGCCCATTGACCCAGCCTGTATCTGCAAAACGAAACAATTCCGTTTGTGGGGTGGGGGATGGGGGCAGAGGGAGGGAGTCTATTGCCAAAACCCACTCTGGTTTGAACTCATTTAACTTAGAATTCTTATATAGTCAGTATTAGTTTTCTTCTGTTCCTATCCCATCTCTCTCTTTTCATACAGTGTCAGTTTTCTCCTACTTTTCTGCTTTCCCATTTCCATGTTTGGTCAACAAGATTCTGCAACTTGAAAAGAATTCCATTGGAAGTGTGTGTGTGTGGTCTCCCTCCTTCACCATTTCTCCTGTGTGTCTTCCTATTTCTCTGACTTAAGAATCTGTGGTTAGGCGTTTGTGAGAGGGGTTTTTCCTCTCTCTGTGGTCATGACCTATGATTCTTTTACTAAAAAAATCTATAAAGATTTTGATTTCTAGAAGAGTCTAAAGGTGTTGAGCTAGCTTCTCTCCTCCTCCTGTTGTAGCACTTGAAAAGTATATCAATACTTGAATTTCCTTGAACATACTGCCTGCTTTGTAACTGCTGCTGGTCTACAGATTGTAGTACAGTACTGTCAGGATTTGTTTCCATCTTCTGTAAATGGAAAAGCACAGATGATGGGCTACTAACTGATAAGGCATGTGGAAAAATCTAGTGTTGACTTGGTGGAAATTCAGAATCTCTGTGCCTTTTTTGGGAACTAAAGCAAGTTTTTGAGCAACTACGTTTGGTTTTAGAGAATATCTTTGTTCTCAGCTTTAAATTTGTAACTCAAACAGGGGAATAAGTTAGAGAGACATTGAGAACAAGACTATTTCACGTTTTCTCCTAGTCTCCACTTCGAAGACTGGGTTGGGGCAACCCCCTGTATCAATACAGGCTGGGGGATGAAAGGATTGAGAGTAGCCCTGAGGAGAAGGATGTGGGGGTACTGATAGATGAAAGATTGGACATGAACCCTCAGTACGCACTTGCAGCCCAGAAGCCCAATTGTATCTTGTGCTGCATCCAAAGGAACGTGGCCAGCAGATTGAGGGAGGTGATTCTGCCCCTCTGCTCTGGTGAGACCCCACCTGCAGTCCTGCATCCAGCTCTCAAGACCTTAGCACAGGAAAGATACAGACCTGTTGGAGAGGGTCCAGAGAAGGGCCACAAAAATGAT
>JANHGB010025150.1:0-19846 GCA_026283785.1 Coracopsis vasa | reverse complement strand
GAGTTGTGTTTACTTTTTAAGTTAAGCTTTGAGATTTATCCTGCTTACTGGTCTAACAGAGCTACCTGAGAACTGGAGACTCAGTTATTTCTATTTCAGGGTGCTGCATTAATTTATCATAAAGGATGAATCATATGACACCAGCATCTACTTGAAGTACAAGACAAAATCAAATGCAATGAGCTATAGTATCCTTTTTCTGTGTTTATCTCACAAAGTACTTCTAAATGCAACTGTATACTTCTTCAGTATTTATACTTGAATGAAACATAGTACTCAATGTAGCAATGAATTCTAAGTCATCTCTAAACATAGATTTTGCTGTTACCAAGTAAAATGCTAGCAACAATAGCAGAGCATCCCAACAATGAAATAAAAATCTGGAAGCTTTGAAGTATTTTGAAACTAAATTCATGAGGCCTCATATTAAAATAGGGACATAGAGTTTCTCTGCTTACCAAGCATGCTTTTTACCTTCATTGTAACTACACAGCTATTAAGAAAACAAGGCTTCTTCAGCTCTTCACAAAGACAATTGATAATACATAGATATTTCAGCTGTTTGAAAAATTGCAAGCATTAATTGAAGTGTAACTCTTTAAGCACTCCTGAAACTCCAGTGCTTTATCTATTATCCTGAACAATGTGAGTGATGTATCATGTAAAGCAGAGTGACAGTGTTTGCTAACATTCCCATTTGCAGAAAGCAAGAGGAAACCTAATCCTAAAAGGATCCTGATAATGCTGTTGCCAGACTTCTTAATTTTCAAGGAAGGGATAGCTACTGGGTGTTAAATTGCATATGCCCGTATGCTGCTGCTTAGAGAGTAATGCATGAGAGAAAACCCATTTATCAAGACTCTGGTTGCATGTTACTGTGCCCTAAAAGTAAATACATGACAGCTTTTCTCTGTTCTCTGTGCCAGTTTGTACGACTATAATACTGTTTACCCATCTGCACGTGGCTCAGCATGTTATATAGCCTGTGCCACGATATTATAACTAGTGCTGTGTCACTTGAATACCTTTCAGTACATTAAATGACACGATGAAATGAAGCAGAAAGGCTGATGTGACATTTCTCAATAGGAAGTGTTTATCTCTGTTCCATCAGTGTTTAATTGACTTGCAAACCACTCAGGACTTTACAAACATTAAGTGATTTTTAGCAGACAGTAGCACTTTACACTAAGTGTCTTTAAGTACACTTGTTCATAGTATAAATGTTCAATAAATGACACATTTTAGATACACACACTGTGAATATTAACCATGACATTTACCTTTGGGTTCCCCTATCTGTATAACTGAAAGAAATTTATGCTTAGCATGCTAGATGTGTTGGTGTTATGGTGTTACACACTGAAATCTCTACTTGCCCATATCACTTTGGCTTACTTTATTCCAGTCTGTGCTTTAGTCTTACAGCTCAATCACCAGAAGTTTGCAAGTAATTGTCATTAGTGCAGTAAGTAGCACAGTTAGTATCTATCAAATGCTGTTTGTTTTCTCATCTTCTTCCCAAGAGGAGAGACATGCAGTGAATTGTTTGGTTTTGGTACATAGTTCTGTACTTTTTTTGCCTTCCATTTGTTTTTTTAATATACACATTGCTATGTGGAATCTAAGACTATCCCACAGACTGGGATACGAAGAACAGGCCTACAAGGATGCAGAGCACATGTATTCCATATGTCTCTATCTGCCACAACCCATATATTTCCCGGCATGCCAAAGAAAAAGATTTGTGAAGATTCTTGCAGGACTATGTAGTGCCACAAGAAGGGAGTAAAAGAAATCAAGATCACTGACAACGTCCTGTTTATGTTTGCTGTTTGGCTTGCTCACAGGGTCACAGGAAATGATTTATTTTCTCCTCTGTAAAGAAGCCTCCACTGCCTCCCAGACAGCTGTGGGCCTCACCAGTTTGGCATGAGGGAAAATGTGTTCCTGATTCCAAATCTGGTGGATACTTTATGCACCTAAGATGGCAGGTTGGAGCCCCAGCACATCTGCATGATATCCTTGGTCTTGCTGTAGATAACTTTTATTGCTGCAGAAGGAAAAAGATGAAATTATTTTAAAAACAGATTGGGAGCCAAGTTTAATATCAAAGAAGAGAGAAAAAGTCTTTGGTCTCTGCAGGTGGTCAGCAGAAATATGAAGCCTTATGTTAATGTGACACAATTCATCTCATGAACAACAGAGATCACATGTACTTTCATTACTGATCAGCAGGTCCAAATATGAAACAGACAAAGACTGATGTCTCAAACATTAATCTGTATGCTGGGTTTATTGTACCTTGCCATACAAGTCTATCCATAAATTTATCTTGGAAGTAATTTTGGATCATTTCTTCCACAATTCTGATAGGAAGGCTATTTCAGAACCCACTGTTTCAATGGCTGAAAAATGTTTTCTCAGTTCTGTTCTAAATATAAGTGATTACTGTAGGGCAGGCAAGGTCCAAGAAAGGGGCCTCAATGTGCCAGGCCCTTGCAAGGGAAGTTGGTGGAATTTATGATATTTCTCAGACCCCATAGGATGTAAATAAGCAAAGCCAGTTCATCATCTACTGTGATTAGATGGAAACTCTTCAGTGGCCAGAGACGACAGAAAAGTGGCTGTGTTGTCATTTAGGATGAGCAGGACTTCAACAATATTTCTAGATTACAGTCCAAATCAATCTATTAAAGCCAAGAAAATTATTTGCTATGACTTCAACATCATCTAATTATTTTACACCATCCAATCACACTATTTCTATCATGGCTTTATTTCAAATCAATCACTCTTTACTCATAATTTGACCTGTCCAATAAATGGGCTATTCTGGTAGTAATAGTGTAAAAGAAAGGTGAAAGAGATATAAAAATTAAGACTTCCTCAAGTGAGATATCAGTTTAATTCATTTACCTGAAATCCTGCTACTTCTGTCAGTGGAGATTTAAATGGTAAACAAGGGTCTAGGAGACAGAAATGCATGCATATTCCTATAAGCACACCTATTCACTGGAATCGTGGAATAATCTATAATTTTGACAAATTACTATTTGAAAAAATAGGTTGTTCTGGATCTAAAATATTACTTTCAAGAAGATGAGCTTGTAAATGACATATAACTCCTCCAGATTTGCAAGAGGTGTGTTTGTCTAATAGTATTTGACTACGGCATAGTCACATGTCTATGCATTTGTTAAGAGTAAAGAATACATGTTCTCCTAGTGAAATACTAGCAATCTCATTTCAGAGGTCCCCCAGTGGAACTTTCTTTCACAAGTGAGGAAGGACACATCACCTCTCTAAGTCTTGAGCTGAGATTTGCCTTGGGTGTTAGAAGCTTCAAAAGTAAATTAAAGAACAAGCAATGCAAATGAGCTGCTGATTAATAGGTACCAGGCTGTTTGAGAAGGCAACTTGTATACGTACAGTGTTTTTTACAAAGGTGCTTAATATGTGTTCAGAGCACTCCTTAAATGCTTAGTCCTAGGCTGCAGGTACTTAGGGTTGAGGAAGAAAGGTTTGGTGTCTTCAGTAGAGTGGATATAAGGATGCTTCTAAATTGTAATGTAGCTTCAGCATAGATTTTTGAGAGTTTACTGTAATTGATCTGTCTGTTTAAGCTTATATGTCCTTTTGGATCCATTGGCAGCATTGTGGCACATTGCATGGAAGTTTTTAGAAATAGTCTGTCAGTCCTAGAAACATTTTCTGTCTATGTTGCTACAAATACCTTCCTTATAAATAGGCCCTACTGCCTTCTTTATTTAACTAATCATAACTGACTTCCCTTTGAGATTCTGGTCAAATATTTCAGCAGGCACTGGGAACAGTTAATGACAAAGTCTGTAAATTTCTGTGTGCTGCTCATCATATTTCTATTATGTTAATAAACTTTACTTTGCTTTTCTTCAAATGTGAAATACTCTCTGGGTGAGCACATGATTTGGGTGCTGCAGATTTTTCACTGTGTTTATGCTATATTGCAGCAAAAGGATTTAGCAAAGCAAGGGAGAGAAGAGGTTATTACATCTCGACAACATCAGTGTGGTGATCTGACAGTGCACATGGCACTCTCACTCCTAAAAGCACAGTTGAGACAAGGAACTCAAGTTCTTGCCCCAACACATGCATCTCTCTGCAGACATTTGTTTAATTTGCACAGGACTCGGGACTGGTGTCTGTGATCAGCAAAGCTTGTGCCCCCCCCCACCTGCCAGTTACCAGGCTGGTGCCTCACCTGAGTAGGTGTCAAGGAGGCCCAGCTAGTGGCAAAAACTCTCAGAAGCAAAAACCCCATTGCTGGCACATCTGTGAGAAAACCTCTGGGAAAAGGAACCATGCATGCCCTGCAACCCCAGCTACAGCTCTTGCTGCCAGGCCAGTTTCCTCATTTCAGAAGGGAATTTAAGCAGGACTTTATGTCCTAAGAGCACATACCAGATTACTTTTCTTCCCTAAGTTCCAGTTCCAGGTTAGTGAAATTTCTTAGTACAGTACATAATTTTTTAATACCTGATATACCACATAATAGCACGTTATAGCAGCAATGTGAACTCTCATTCTATCAGCCACGCAGATATAATAATATCTTCTGAAATTTGTGCTGCAAACAGAAACAGTTACTTTTTATTACTTAAAACACCTCCTTCAGCTTTCATTGTCATCAAGACAAAATGGCTTCAAACACAAAAATCCCTCTAAAATAAACAAACGAATGAAGGGTCATGAATCCTCAAAAATAACAATGCCGCAGGTCTATTTTGGTAATTCTCTTGGCAGAGTAATATGGAAGCTTCTCTCAAATGAACTGCTTCCAAGTTTCAAGGGAACAGGTCATAAATAGATTGTTCAGGAAATTCACAAAGTTTGGGTACGATAATGAGAAAGTAGACGATTAAAGGCAAATTTTGAATTTATTTTTCTAAGTTCCAGCAGCACTGGACTTGTCCCCCAAACAGGGCACCAGTGTATTCCTTTTCCTTAACCCTTTCTGGGTTGTTGTTTTTTTTTTTTTCTAAATTGAATCTCCATCCTTCTCTTAGTGGTGACTTTATCTCCGGAGCCAGAGATAGCCTTTGAGCCAGGCAAGGAGAGGACACAATACAATAAAGGACATAGAGGTCTTTGTGATGACAACAGGAAAAGCTCAAGGAAGAAGAGAGAGTGGCGCTGAAGGATGTGTGCCAGAGAAGGACCAGGGAGGGAGGGGATACTGGGGCCAGAGAGGGAAGAAGGTGGAGGAGTCCTGGAAGTCGCTGTTATTTCAAGAGATGGCACAGATAGGCAGAGAGCAAACTACACAGTGCGGCCACTGACCTTTCATAAGCTTCATGTTACAGCAGCCGTTGGCTGCAAGCACCGACAGAGCTGGTCCATCTTCAGCAGGACTCTGAGACACCCCTCACTGCAACTCCTCTCTCCTTACGGACAATATTCGCTTTCCACAGCTTCCTATTTTAAGCCGCTGTGAACCTCCCCATTATTCAAGCAGGCTGCGTTCACTCAGCATAGAGCTGGCAAAAATTTGACACCACAGGACAGCAGGAGGAAAGGATATTTCAATTTCTTCACCAAAATATGCCAGTTTATCTCTAATCATTGTGAAAGAAATCAAAGTGGAAGTCTGAAGCATTTCCAACTTTTCTTATCAAGGGGAAAATACACATAGAAACAATTCCATCATCAGGAAGTAATTTAAAAGGGACAGAAATTATGTGGGAAAACTTTCCCTTCCTTTTCAAACCACCTTTCTTCTAATGAATAAGTCTAGAAATTTTATACTCTTTCTTTTTTTTTTTTTTTGTAGAAATACGAAAAAAAAGGCATTTCTCAATTATTTTTCTATCTTAAATTTTATCTGAGTAAGAAAGATTAACTTCCTTCTAGCCATCTCTCCATATATATCTATATTAAACTGGGAAAAGACACAAAATAATTGGCATTATAAAGATTATTTCATTAGTCATAAAAAGAAAACAGCACATTCAAACTTGCCATGTTATAAATACCTAAAATTAAGGATTAATCCAGGATCCTAAAGCATTTTAGGAAAAAATGCTAAAAGATAGAGTGGTGTATCACTGACAGTCAGTCATTCTTTTGTTGAAACTCAGCACCTTGTTGGGAGCGATAGTACCCAGTTATTTAAGACAGGAAGTGAAATATATTCCATTTAATTGCAGAAATAATGTATGCGGCTAGAGCAATACTTCGATATGGCATTTAGTCACGTCACACATTTAATAGCTGTGTTATGGTGACAAGTGCTATGCAATTCTCCACAGCTCAAATGGTCAACATAATTTCATCTGAATCACAGCATCTTCAACAGTGTAGCACTACCCTAAACATCAGCTGGGACACTGATTCAGTGCTGACTCAAACATCTAACATGCTAACAAGCTAAATTACAAACATCTTTCTCTACACAGACTGTTACCTGGAGATTTTCTCCTCAAAGCAGGATCCTTGTTAAACTTAATTTTGAGAACTGAGGAAGACCTAGTTCATAAAATGAGAAAGTCTCCTTCAGAGAACTGGAGTTACCATTCATTCTTTGTTTGCTCTTCTGATCTAAGTAGGCTGCAAAACAAAAACAAAATAAAGAAACAGCGCAAGTTCTGTGGGATTCCAGCACACATTTGATTATAGACTGAATATATTCTCAAAAGAACTTTCACGCTGTTTTCCAGAATATTTTTAGGGAGTTTGCTTTCTTTAAAAGTGGGATAAATAACAAGTTAAATCTGGCAGCTAGACTTGTTCAAACTTGTATGTCATTGATCATCTCCATTGAATAAATACAGAGGCACCGCAGAAGGTATCACATCAAGAAAGTGCAGTACAGCTTCTTGTGATCTCAACAAAAAGCCTGTTGTGCTTGTTGTTTGGAAGCTTTTTGTATCTTTTGGCTATTCCCTTGTCCTGGAACTGTTTTCTGAGGTATGTGAAGAAGTATGGCCTCTTAGTTACCTCCCCCAGCCCATTTTGTAAGAGTAAGACAAGTTAATTGTGCTTGACGATATGGATGACCCTTTCAAGTCATGTAAAATGATACTGCTCTGCTTATCGCAGGTAGATAACCATTAATATTACGTATACTGTCTATGGGAAGAGAAAGGGTCTTGTTTGTTTTGAATGTTTTCAAAGGTAGGAAATAAAGGGTCCTGTGGGGACACTGGCACACAGCAGACAGCACAGACATACAAATTGAAGTTAAAAGACAGGAACCTGCAATAAAAATGGGTGAAAGACAAAAAACTAGCTGTTTCTTTGTACTAAGGCTAAGCCATTTCACTGAGGTGTACAGCAATGCAGAAGTAGAATAATGTCATATTTAACTCAAGCAGAGCTCCTGGACAGAGCCTGAATCTTTTGCATTATTGTAACATTATTCATTACAGTTCAGGAGCACAGATCACAGTCCCTAAATCTAACTATAAACAACACATCTCAGTACAAAGATCTTTCTTTGCAACCATGAGCACCACTCATCCTACATTCAATAGAGAGGCTAGGACAGATGAGGAAGAAACTAGTCAGCTGCGTAAGTGATGGGAGGATTTCTGAGCTTAATTTTACCTTGGTAAAATATTTAATACGCACAGAACAGAACTTACAGCTTGATTCAGCCTTCTGAGACCTGTGGACTTTGGAACTAGACTTTAAACTGCTTGTTTAAAACAAAAAAAAACCCCAAACCCACAACTCCATAAAAAGTCTGAAAGTAAAACGCACCTATTGCTTTGTAACACGCAATATGTATTGTACTATGATGAACTACATTTTTAAGTCAGTGGAAAACATCTCATTAGCTTGAGCTGGCTTTGGATCATGCTTCTGAAGGTTTTGAAAAGACATTGCCAGTGTCTGAGGGCTTCAGACAGCCTCATTTTTGGAAGGGGTATATAATAGTTTCTTGTGCTATTTTACAATTGTATAACATGCACAGTGACATTTGTGGTAAAACAATATGATAACAAATATCAAGTTTATATTTCATTTGCCAGATTTTGTGTTATCAATAATGTAAAGTATAGAATTGACGGGCAGGCAAAGAGCTGATTGAGGAAAGGGATCTCTCAACAGAGCTCAGTGGAAACACAGTGCTTCAGAGAATAATGAAGATCCCAGATCCCTGGTGCCTCAGTCGTTTGGAATAATTAGGGGTTCACTTGCTAAGGGTCAGATAATTTTGTTGACCTCTAAACTTTCTGATCTTTAGGAACCTCCTCAAAACAGGCAAAAATTAAATAAGAAGATAGTATCTGCCTTTTAAAGTGAGTTTCAGGAAATCAAAAAGATATGATTTCTCTGACATTAATTAAAACCTTCTAAAGGTTTTGGTTTTGAAGCTTTTCAAAAAGGCAACTGTTGTCTCAGTTGAGTGAAAACATAACATATTCCTCACGTCTTACAGAAAAGAAATGCATTTTTAAAATGACTCCAAAAGAAAATTACTATTGCTACTTACAAAATAAAACTTTTTTTTAGGGCATATATTTTTACATTTTGATATTTTGTTTTCATTGTAGAAAAGATGTCAATTTGAAATTTCTTGGGAAACCAGAAATTTGGGAGGAGCAATTAGTCAACTGATTTATTTTGAAAATACTGCTGAAATATCATGGTATTAGTTATTAGATAGATTTGAAACAGTTGGCACAGGTAAGTTTGAAATGTATGGTTAATAAAATATGCCAACATCAAAACATGCCAAATCTCAACATCATGGTGTTTGAAACACTTTCATAGCATGTCATTGGACAAAGAAACATAAAAAAATGGAGTTGAAAAATGAATATTTTGTTAATGCTTCAAATGCAAAAATAAAATTACACACTTCTTAATGAAGAGAAAGTGTTCACTTGATTTACATAAGGTTGCAAAAAAACCTATCACAATGGATTTACAGTGCAATAGAATTCAATATTGATACTGCTATGTTGCATTTGAGAATTAACATCATAATGGCTACATGATTTTCATTCACTTGTAGCATGAGACACTATGTATTTTAACTTGAAAGAAAATCCTACTATTGTATACTTATATTTTTTCCTGTTGTAACAGAATAAATGCATCTTCTGACTTTCATTGGGCATTTCTGATACTGCCATGAAACATAGCTTTAAAATGTTGCATGAAAGCTTCCTTCTTTTTTAAAAAAATGTACCATTGTAAGAATTGCTGTAAAAATGTGTTTACCTTCTGCTAATAAAATAGAATACTAACGAGCAACTCCAGAGAAATTAACAATCTCTTTGCTACTCTGAGGAAGTACCTCTCAAAAAGAAGTGCCAGAAACATAATGAAATTCCCTTGACCTTGCTACTGCTCTTGATTTTATGTAGAGAACACTCATGTAACTAGCCTCTTTGAAATCATACTTGTTAGGTACTTAAATACCTTGAAGCATTTTGGCTTTACTGTGCAGTGATAGGCTGTAGTGCTCCACTCTTAGGCAGAGAGCAGTGCTCCTCCAAGCTCATTTTGCAACAGTAATGGGAATAGTCAATGATTTTGCTATTTTGAAGTAAAACTCCTCTTTAAAGCAGTTTTCACAAAATGTTTCATTTTATCTACATGAAAATCCTTAGATGTTTTGCTGAACCCTTTAGGAAAGGCCCTATTGACCTACAGGGAAAATAACTTGCAAAAAACCCACTGTGAGCATAAATTTTAGAGCTCTCATAAAACATTATGCATGGGACAAGTGAGGCCATATTACATAGAAAAGTGGACTCTGTCCATAGAGTTATCAGTTAGGTTAGTGGTTAATATGTAATCTTCAATCTACAAACACTGAAAAATGAACTCTCTGCACTCCATACCTCCTCAAAAAATGTATGGGTATAGTCACTTTCCATGATCTCATAGCTTTATCACTGATTTTGTTAACTTCACAGTATTAAGCTGAGCCAAAATTTTCCTTCCATTTATTTTTCTGCCATGCTAAAAAGTCACTTTAATAGTTTTCCTGCTATATGTAGTTTTATTACAACAGTTTTACCTAGATAGAGCATTGAAACTATTTTATGCTTTCCTAAATTACATGATCCAAAACTGTAACACAGAAATACATGAACATCTAGAAGATGTATTTTCCTTAGTTTATTTAAGGATCTAATATACCGTCTTATATAAAATCCTTACCGTTTTAACAAAATTGGTCAAGAAAGTTGCCACTTACTTGAAAATTTGGTACCCTTTTTTTCCTTGTTAGTATCTTTTTTAAAAGCTAAGCTGTATTATACTGGTCCGATTCAAATGCTGAGATTTTTTTACTGCATTATCTTCTCGCAAACCATGGGATAGATACACATAGTGCAGAATATGCAGATGACTTTATAACTACTTTATTTGTTGCTACTGCACACCTGAACTAGAAATCCCACAGGAATACTATCTGTGCTAGGCAAGAATGGATTTGGATGTGCTGTTTTCTTTTAGTATCATTCACACCCAGAGGAAACTGCTCCTCAGATAGAAATGAGACACATACTCCAAGCTTCAGGGGGACATTGTGTTCCCTAAAAATCGTAAATAAAGACCTTTTCCATAAATTAATACTCTATTCCCTAAATAAAGACCCAACAAATCCTGCCTAAGAAACTACGGAAGTGACTGAACTTTTATTGAACCTCAAAGTTTTGGCTTATCTCTTGGGCAATGGCTGGGCTGGTTCTTATTTATATCCCTATGTAAAACAAGCAGATTAATTCTTGGGTTTGCTTTCAAATTTAGTCACAAGTGGAATGTCTTGATTGTTTGCTAAAGGAACAGCAGGTTGTGGTCAGGGTCAAATGCCCTTGCGCTCAACAGATTTTAACTTTGCATAGTACTAACTCTTCAGACTATGATAAGAAAGCAAAGCAAATCTAGAGAAAGATCTTCATGCTGTATGTGAGGTAAATGCCGAGTGTGCAGGTATGCAAAGGAAGGGGAAAGGGAGAAGCAGACCTGAGTTCCTGGGACTAGTCATTTTTTACCATGTACTGGTAAATGGACTTTCAGCGCATGCATGTCAGGTAGTATGAAATTCTGCAAGATTAGTAGTGAAACAATGCAAGTTGTCTCCACTGCAGGGTTAACTTGGATGTTGGCAGAAGAGTTTAGGTATATGGGCTGGAAACTGGTTCTGTGTTCACTCCTGCTAGTAACCCATCACCTGCTTTGTAGGTTCAGGCTGGATCACAGACCTGCTGATAGTCCTCCAGTGGTGCCATTCCAGAATTCTGTGTTTTCCTAGACCAGGTGGGGTTCTCGCTGAGTCACTGGAGAAGGATCTTCAAGTAGTTTACTCTACCACAGCATAAAGTATCATGAGACATCTGCTCACAGGTAGTGAAGATGTCCTTCAGATGTATATATGGAAAGGCAAGAGCCTGATGGAGTGACAGAACCATGAGGTACCACGGGAGACCTGCGTGTAGGCATGAGCCCACCAGTTGGACTAGTGCAGTTATGAGAGCCATGTGCTGGCTGGGTGATTTCTAAAGCAGACTCCCAGGGAGCTGGGGAAAGAAGACCCTCTTCATCATTGCCACACTGTCCTTCCAAGCCTGATCTTGATCATTCAGGGACAGATTATGAAAGGGATTGGAGTGGCTGGATGGCAGTGGGGAAGATATGGACAAATCTCTTTTTATGTGAGCTGTGAAGTCTCAGGTTCAGGTGTAGCACTGCTTGTGATCACCGAGTCCCTCTCCCTGCTGGTGAGCAAATACTCCAGAAAGGAGAAATTAGCAGGAGTAAATAAGTGGAGCTCAAACTCTCTCAGATGTGGTGGGCTGGAGGAAGTGGATGGCTCAGCAAGCAAACTGCCTGTTCCAGCCCAGTGGTTGCACAGTGTCTTTCTTGCACATCAGGCAGCCTCCAGGGAAGAAAAAAGAGTTAATTTAACTCAGTCAGCCATGGTTTCAGCTCTGTGCTCTTCTGCAAGAAGAAAAGGAAGAGCTCTGCTGTGTTTGGGACCAAGGGACCAGTTCTGTTTGTCTCCCTTGGAGAAGACTGATTGCCAACTTTTCCACTCCCTGGAACAAGGGGGTCTGGCTTGATTTATTTCCAGCACCCTCCAGGAAATGAGGCTGTTAGGCCTATTATCCTGAAGCTAAAAGGCCAGTCCAGTTTCTTTCGTAGGTGTAGGGGCAGAGTTACAAAATTTACTGCATTTTTTCCAAAGAGCTGAGCCTTGGAGCAAGTCCATTATTCCCTCTACTTACCCGATGCCCCGATGTGTCTCTGGCTAAAACCTGCCAGCTTGAATCGTGACCTGCCAGCACGAACAAAGACCTTATCAAGGCAGAAACCTTTAGTTAGCTCTGATGAAAAAGAAATCCTAAGACCTGTGTAGAAATATGTCTATTTTCATGTCCCTGCAGTTGTGTCTTGTATAATACTGAGAGCAGCAGTGATACTGGTGAAGGCAGTGAATGCACAGGTGATTAAGGCTGGTTTACAGCAACATGCCAGTCTCCTACAAGACAAAAAGAAAATCCAGGTAGCATTACACAAGAGAAAGGTACATTTCTTTCTCTGATCTCTTTAGTGCTTACAAGATTTAGATAACGTGCTTATCATGAAGCAAATTGAGATATTTTGCAAGTTTTACTTTGTGTGGTAACAAGTATCACCCTTTACACCTTTGTAAATACCCCGAAGTTTGCAAGAGTAAGGGCATACATAAAGTGAACAAACACAGCCTAACTCCACATACCTCTTGGCTTTTCACAGACATCTCTAATTAAATGAAGAGGATAATTTTTTTGTGAGGTTGTAATAAAATAAAATTATTTAAATAAATATCTGAACAAAAAGGTCATACAGCCAGAATAAATTACCATCATATTTTTAATTACTGAAGTAAGTTTTGGTAGGAGGGAATGAATAATATTAAGAGATTTAATTAGTGAATTCAGAGAGGGGTTATTTACAGCACTAACATCAACAACATAACATCTGACATAATTAGGGATCAAAACCTGACTACTACAACACTAACATCTAACATAATTACACATCAAAGAAAGTCTACCAGGCAGGCAAGACCCTTCTTGCAGAAGAAGATGTGATCTCACAGTCTTTAATTCTTGCTTTTTTCTCCTTTCTTTCCCAAGTACTTCTATTTCCTCTAGAATATTTAACCATAGATAATTAAATAACTTTTGTAATGGATCAAATAACCTGCAGCAGTAGCCTGTGGGATCTACAGAAACTAGGCATAAGAAATGGCTGCTGGATATTGATTTCAGAATACCACTACATATGAGAAGAAAGGGGCAAGGGGAAACAAGACATATTACTGTAATTTAGCACAAATGCTGATTCAAAATTTTTCCCCAAGATGCATGAAGGGTCCTTCTGATCGGATAATTTAATAGTTCATCTGTAAAGTTATGTGGCAGAGGCCTTGTTCTACCTTGTTCTGTGCCTTCCGATGACTCACAGGCATGTGTTCTGTTTAGAATAGGACTTGCATCAAGAGATAAAAATTAGTAAGATTAATTAGATTCAATGAATTAAAGGAAAGTTTGTGAGGATTTTTTTGAGGAATTTTCTGCCACTCAATGCATCCTACTTATTCCTGCAATTTCTTTGACTTGCTCCATGTTTCCTGGCCATGCTCAGGAACCTGTTCCAGTCAGTGAAAAGGATGCCTCCTCTGCCTAGACTGGAGGCAAAGGGAGAATATCTAACAAAAATGTTCAGAAAAGGAATTTGTTTTTATGAAATTGGTCTCAATTTTTCCTTCCCCTCATTTTCTGACAAAATTTGAAACCCTATAGATTAAAATAAAATTAAAAAAAAGAAAAGCTTGCAAAAATTTCATTAAAATTAATTTTTTCCAGAAAAATACTAAAGTTGTTCTAATATGTATCGGCTCTTTGAAGTTTCTGTTCCTCTGAAATTCCAGCACACGCCTCCAGGAGCAGGGAATAACAAAATATATAACAGGCATTCATTTTCAGTAATATTGTTGTAACTTAAGAAACTTCAAACTAATCTCCAGAAGTGACTATTTACTCAGTAAACCATGTAGGGCTCCTGTACCAGCTCCATACTGCATTAGAATCTGTGTCTTCAAAAGTTTTGGTAGTAGGATTTAAAATTAGTTATAAAAAGCTTCTATTGTCAACAAATCACATGCTGGAACAGGAGAATAACACACTTTTATTTTTCTCCAGCTTTCTGTGGGCTCCAAAGGGCTCTGTCCTAGATCATCTTCCCTCTCCCCTCTGGAGAGGGCATCTCCTCTCTGGGGAAGCTGGTCTGTAAACATAAGACAAACTTCTCATGCTGATGACTCAAATACACCCGTATGCTCCCTTCTGTCCAAGCCCAAAGCTCAGCCTTCTTCCCTCTGAATGTCTCGACATCGGCTCAAGCTCAGTATGTCTCACTGGAGCTCTTAATCCATCTTCTAAGCTCTCTTTGCTGCTGCTTCTTCCAGTCACTGTGGCTAACATCACTGCTGCCCATCTGCAGTGATGGCCCATCTGCTGCTTGGGCCTTGAACTTGTCACCATCTTCAGACTGGGACTTCCTCCATGTCAGCTCTTCATATCAAGGCTCTGTATAAATCTTGATACATAAAACTTCAAAGCTATGACCTTCTTCATACTTCCATACAGCCAAAATTACCGGTCCAGTTTTCATCCTTTCACAACAAGATGCTTCTCCCTGCTTTTGACAGAGCACATTTCCTGCTCTTTTGTTCATGTCCACAACTTTAAGTAGGCTTCCTCTCTCATCCCATCTTCCCACCAGCTCCCCCATCATCAAGCACAAGGTAATTCTCCTCCATGCAGACTGCAGCCCTGCTGCCATCTCTGACAACCGTCACCAGCTGTCATGGCACATTTGTAAACCTTTCACACCAATAACGTCCTTTTCCTACACTGCCCTGCCAGCCTGGGAGGAACTCTCTGTAAAAATATACATCACCCTGCCATTATGCACCTTCAGAATTTCCCCAGGAGCTTTCCTTTTTCACACTGTCTGCAAAAAAAACATGTTGCTGCAAGTGTTACATGCACAATGACCTGTAACACCATATTATTCTTCTCCAGGCCCCTGAATGTTGTTTTGTGGGGTTTTTTCACTTTGATTGTAAACATCAAATCACAAATGCATTGAGCATGTCTATAATTTAGGAACTGAAATTTTTTTCTTATTTTTGTCTCCATTATGGAATTGCCGTGGCAATATTTTAAACGAATTGTTACAACAGGGTGGCTAGAGCACTACTGTGTGTGATAGCCTTGCACATTGTCCAATGTAGTTTGAATTTCAGATTCAGAGGTCTGTGAATTGCATACAGTTTTCTTTCTTTTTTTTCTTTCCCCCATGTATTGAGAAGTTATTCTCAATGGTATGTGTAAGTCTTGCTTGAAATCACATTTCTGGTGCTCTGACTCTAAAATTTATTTTTTCTGCAGGGATCTATCATTTCTATAGTGTTATAACCCAAACCAAATGTTTGCTGAAGCACAATAGAAAGCTCTATTTCTAAGCCATTTGAACACATGTATTCGAAATGTATTAAACATGGGTACATGGTGACTGCCGAAGAAGATATTTCTAGATGTGGAGTCTTTTAAAATGAGCTAAAACTGGTTTTTTTTTTCCAAGAAAAATATATCAGTTTCACTACATTTAGTGTATTCCAAATTCTGTCAACAAGTCATAAGCTGTTAACAGGAAGCTGCTTTCTGTTTTGCTTGCTGCCAAGATTAGGGGTGACATTCCTACCCTCTTGAAATCAGGGCAAAACTTCCTTTGACTTCAATAAGGAGAAGATTTCATCCAAAGCAAGATAATTATTATCCTTACATTTTCAGAACTGAAAAGAATAAAAAGCCTCCTTCCAATTCATACTTATCTCTGTTTTCAGATATTGCCATGTAAGAATTATTTATATCGTCATCTTTTTCAATGTAAAGGTTATCTTAGTTGGTTTTGATGCCTGAAGACAGGAATCAGCTTATAAAATGTATTTTGCAGCATACAACAAAAAATAGTTCAGAAAGGCAAAAAGCAAACACAAAAAAAATTAGCACTTCTCTTACAATTTTATTAATATGGATTTGCTATCTTTCCCCACAAAAAAATGAGTAACTTTTCATGAGACAGAAAATTATGCCCATAAAAGTAGTTCTGTTTGAAGAATGATGTTTGGTGGGAGGAGATGGAAGACAGGTTGATTCAAAGATCAGTGAAATCAGTAGTGGAAAAAACTAGATAGAAAAACTTCTATTGATTGTCATTGGACTTTATGTCACACCCTTTCCCCTGTTAAATACTGTGTAGAAAGGGAAGTTCAAACCCTTCTAACTTTTCTGCAATAGCCTTGTTAAGAAGAACAGCAAAATACAGGGTTCATAGGGTCCCAGCTGAATTGCATAACATTAGGATACACTTCCAGAAATGCTGGAGTAAGTGTAACCTAGGTGTCACGAATACACAATGATCTGGTGCACAAGCACCTAACCTTGCAAACACGGGGGGCCTCCCTGATAACTTATTAAAAGAACCAAACACACCAAATTCAGTGAAAGCTGAGTATTGGCTATCTATGCAGGGACACAAGCACCCAGATTTCCCTATGTGACCTCTGGTATTTGAGAAATCCTTCTTTTAATAGCCAATTGTTTTCAGTTAAAAACTGAAGAATAAAACCAGAGCATCAACTAAAACCTGTGGTCATCAGCTTCTTCTAGGATTAGATTTTTTTCCATTCTTCTTTTCACAGATAAGGTCACTACAGAAGGAAAAGGTGAGCTAAACACCTTAACTTTCATCTGCCTGAAAAAAAATCCTTCAAAAAAAAGTTACTGTTAATTGGGTGTACTTATATTATGATCTCTGTGTTGATACTCATACATCAGTTTATATACATTTATCATACCATAGTTATGGTTCAGTTTGCCTCCCTGATGAAATACTTTGAAATACTACTTTGTAATTGCTGTTCCATACTAACTCCCCATGTGGACATCACTACATCGCTTAACTGACTTCACAGCACCAGCAGTGTAAGCACACCAATGCACAACCCCAGGGCAAGTTAGAGTAGGATTCCGTAGCATGACACTGGCTTAAATGCACCCATCATGCACATGGTGCACAGAGCAATTTACCACAATGATATATTGCTTTGCTTGATGGTACTTTCAAATACTGACCAGACCTACATCAGGTAGAAGTTTTTGTAACTGAGATAAGAAAAACATATTTTGTTATGTAAGCCACTTAATAATTCAGGCTAAAAAAAACCAAGCAACCCTTCAATTATCCATAAACAATACACAATTTTCATAATTATTACGCACAGTAGATTAATATAATTTAGGAATCAAAGATTCACACAAAATCAACAGGATTTAGGCTCTCGAGTCAGTGCTTTCAAAACAGAATTTCAGCAGGACAGACACTTTCAGAGTCACATGCTTCTGAAATTCGAGCTATTTGTACACCTCAGCACAGCTCATGATGGTGAAAGACTGAGGTTCTGCTGACACCTGCTGATAAATGTCTGAACAGCAGAACAGTCTGAGCAGTCTTACAATTAGGTACATAGAATAAAAAAACATATATACGAAAACAAGAGTAAATGTAGAGATCAGGCTTCTTTCTATCGCAGAAAAGTTTCCAGTCATTGCTAAGTCATAATGGTGGAGTAAGGTTGGGGAAAGGACGAAAAGGAAAGGTAAAACCAAAATCTGCTGCTAGATTTTCTGTCAGATCTTCCCTGACAAGGACAATGAAGTCACTTCCTACTGAGTCAATACACTACTTGCAGTGAGTCATTGTGGAGATGCTGAGTAAGCTGAAAGAGATTTGCTAATGACTGGGTGATCAGCATAATTAATCTCAGCAGAGACCAGTATCTGGTTTTGAAATGATCAAATTCATGTTAACATGAGAATGCAGTAAAATGACAAAGATTACAGAGAGATTTTAAAACTTTTTTTTTTCCCCAAATATAGGAAGAAATTTGTTTTGCTTACTCAGCAGGTTATCCTCAAAATTCATCAAATCTCATATCTGAACTCTGATGGGGTTGGTTAGGCCCAAGAAAAAGTAAAAATTTAATAGAATTTTACTTGTTGCTATAACACCAAACAATTAAGATAGGCTTCAAATATTTACTTTTAACTTTGTGTTAAGCAAACATAAAGAAAGGAGAAGATTGCTACACCTTTCATAATAAGTATTTCTGCTAACAGACAGCACATTGAACACTCCATTTCATTTGAACAAGGGGGTGCACGGTCCCTGGTAAGAAAAAAACTGTTTGGGGCAGTGCTTTAAACACTATGTAACCTGCATAACTGCTTTTCTGATAAGAAAAGATCAAACAGCATAGATTTGCTCCTTTTGCTACTGTTAGTGTGTGATCCTTCCCTGCCTCCACCCTCAAAGGAGAAATTTAAAGTAAAGAGAAAATTCACTTTCTGTCCCTGGTGCTCATCTTTGAAAGAAAATTACTGCTTGTAAAATAACAGCCCAAAGATCTTATCTTGGACAACCATGTACTTGGGTTTCTTTTCATATTCCCGCCTCCTCTGTATCCGGGATGAATTGGAAGGTATGGTAATGGATAATTACTGTGATTACTGTGTGCTTGCCAACCCATTCAAGAATTACCGTGCCCTGGGTTGAAAGGGCTGCTGAAGCCTGAAAAACTCCTGGCGCTCATGCGTGTCAGGTGCAGTCAGGCTGCCCTCTCCCGGCAAGCCGAACCTCTCCCTGTGCCCAGAACTTCCAGCACACCGGAGGAGGATTGCTTTGACATCATGAAGCTGATCTACTGGGACTTTATGGAAATGCCCAGGTGTACGGCTGCTCAGTCACAGCTACTCACAACCCTGACTGAGCTGCTAAACATCAAGAAAATCTGGACAAATGTGAAATGCATTCATCCTGGACAGCATCCTGAGGCTGGAAGTGGTTTTCTTCAGGCAAACTGTAGCTCTGAATCAGATGCAAGGCCTTTGCTGTGTATGAAGTGAATCTGCAGGCGAGGGTGCTTAAAACTCTCAGATACACGTGCATGTAGACTGTGTGGCACACAGGCAAGCTGAATGCTTCAGAGAGGTATTGAACTAATAATTCTCCCATGGATGCAGATTTCTGTCCATACATGATCTGTGCAGGAAGTTCTAGACAGAAATGCAGCAGCCTTTGCCTGCCATTATTTACCTGAGCAAGTTGCTCAGACAATTAGCAAGCTTTTATCAGCAATGGGCATGTCAGGGCATTGCCGTTAGCCACCGTGCTGGCTGCCTGTTTGTGAGTGCCACAATGGATGGTGTAGTGGTCAGCTGTGCTCCTGCCTTGCAAAGGAAGGAGTTCAACAGAAAAACAAGGCAAGAAGGAAAAATGACCAAAGCAGATGGAACAAGAGACAAGAAGCTGTGTAGGTGTTGTTTAGGATGTAAGTGAAGAATGAACACAGTTATGTCACTTAGTAATAGTCATCATTATGGGGCTGCCTTATTTCCTCCTATGCACACAACCCTCAGCCTCCCTGCAGGATGCCCAATTAGAGATGGCAACTTTTCATTAAGAGTAAGTGAGCAGGTAACTATAAAGGCTTGCTGCCATTTCGGAAATGTTTTACATCATTGTCATTCCAGGCGGTTACTTTATTCACAACTGTGAATGCTCTTTGGGCTGATGGAACCTCTGAACACCATGGCATGCAAACTTGTCTCCAGCTGGTGCCACACACCCCATGTACACATGAGTTTACCCTGGATGAGCTGCAGGGAAGTCCCTCCCAGGCTGACAGGACACCTTGGCGAGGCTGCTGCTGCAACTCTGAAGGAAGGAC
>JANHGB010025145.1:0-27255 GCA_026283785.1 Coracopsis vasa | reverse complement strand
GAAGTGGTTAGGTTGTACTTGACTGTAAGGTAGCACTGGTCCTGAAGTTTCATGTTTCCACATTTACATTTGGTTCAGTGCTACTTAAAATGCTCTAGAAAAACCTAGGCATAAGTTAAGTTGGTATTAAGACTTTTGCATAACATGCTGCCATTTCACATTCTCACCTTGCTGATTTAGGGACATCTCCATAAAAGCTGTACTTAAATTAATGTATTTCTGTATAAATTATTTGGTAGAACCCAAGAAGCCCTCAAAAGTGGACACTTCATCAGTGTCCTGCATGTCCTAATGCAGCTGCAGCGGATTTGTAATCACCCTGATCTGATAAACCCCCGGCTTTCAAGTACCTCTTATGTATCAGAAACACTGGAGTACAGAACTGCATCTCTGGTACTGAGTGCTCTAGAAAAGGATATCTGGAAGGTGAGTATTTTTCTCTCTTGACTGCTCTTGCAGAATTTCAGTACTTAATATACATCTTATACATCTTAAGGTCTTCTTATATATCTTAAATCTACCTGAAGTTTATAAACAGAAGGAATTCACAGTTCCGTAGCTGTGCCTACCAAGTGTGTACTTGTTGCATCTCTTTTTTGTAATAGTAGTTTGAGCTTTTCAAGTAGTTTGCAATCAGTAATTTTTCATTAACTACTTGGTCAAAGAGAACTTAACTTGGCTTTCATTGTACTCAGGTTTGCAGGAGTTTTCTGGCACTGAAATGTGTCAGGAAATGTCTGACGGCATTCTGTAATTTTCCTTTTGCTTTCAGTAGCTAAAGGAGAGCAAGACTTACTCTTTTTCACCTAAGAGTAAACACTGGTTCAGTGACTAAATTAGTACGCTTCTGTCGATCCATTTGAAGTACCACTGTTTGTGTTATCTTTAAAGAAATGATTCTTCTCTTTGGGATAATCAAAGGAAATAATTGCATTAGAGAGAAGTATGAGTAGTGGAGCAGATGAGGTGATCTTTTTGATTAACCTTATTTCCTTCCTTCATATTCTTCTACTTCTAAATTATACATGTGCCTTTGTAGTTTGGCATTTGAGCTTGTGAGTTAACAGACACCTTCTAGGAGTTCTACTTCGTTCTTTGGAAATTGTGGTATATTAAGAATTGTTAAATGTGTCTTGCTTTGATTTCCATAACTGACTAATGATTTAAGTTCTTTTTCTTCCAATGCTGATGCTTAAAATGGGATTATCAGTTTGAGATTTATTTCCAAGGTTTCTAAACAGTTTTGGCTAATGAGTAATAGTTTACTTTTTAAATTTACGAGTAAGCAGAGAACATGGAGAGGACTTAACTGTGTGGGTTATCACATAAAATAAACCTTATTTTACAATATCCCTTAGGAGTCAGACCTGTCTCTTTTTGATCTCATTGGAATGGAAAACAAAATGACTCATTATGAAGCACAAATGTTGCCAAAACAGAAGGTTACTAGAAAGTTGATTGAAGAAATCTACAGCTCCCCTCCACCACCAGCTAGGCCCAACCCCGTGAAGCTCAAACCAAGCAGGTTTGTACAACTGCCCTCCTTTTGAACTAGAATTACAGGAGGGAAATGTAGTTCTGTTGCTATGTTTACAGAGTTCTGTCTGCATCTCTAGTAATGTGATTCACACAAAACCTCAGACTTGACTTTGAATTTTATTGTTCTGTTGCTTTCTTGTTCACTCTTGAAAAGAAAGATTCTATTTGAATAGTTTTTTGAGGCATGTGGTTCCATTGGAAGTTTGTTTATGGATTTCCCATAGTTTTTACTTCAGCAACAGGTGGATTTTATTCTTGGGATCCTTGTTTATTCTTGGGATCCTTGTTTTGCAACTAAAAGACAAAGTTGGACATACAGAGTTAGCTGTGCTTGCAGCGTTATAAGTGACACATGAAATTTTATAGCAGTGAATTTTTAAGAGTATTTCTCTGCTACTGAAGCAGTGATCACAAAGTAAGGTGGAACTGTTTTTCTGATGCTAAAGAGCTACCTGATGGCATGTTGACATCTCTCTGGAAATGATATGAGATCCCCATTCTTTTTCCAGGTATGGGCCTAGACTCTTTTAAGCTGTTTCCTGTAATTCTCATGCATCCAGCATTAAACTGGATGCATGACAATGAAAGGTTTCTTCTTTCTTCTTGGACTTAGCAAAATGACTTTATAAAATGTCCGCACTTGAAGTTTGCTGAAGTGATGAGTCTTGCCAGTTTCAGTCACCTGCAAGAAAGACATGAGCATCTGATGTGATTGGTTTATACTTTCCTGGATGGTAGAGCTGATTTTTAAAGGCTGAACTGTGACCTTCCTATAGACTTTGAATGTTCATATTCATTTCAGGTTGTTTCAACCCGTTCAGTATGGTCAGAAACCTGAGGGCAGGACTGTAGTCTTCCCAAGCACTCAAGTACAACGCACAGTGACCACAGCAACTGTAACTCAACAGGCACAAGTACGAGGAAGATCACCTATAGCTACAGTGTCTTCAAATCAAGGTAGGAAAGCTAGTGCTAGGTTGGTTACCTGAGCCTCTGTAGTCGGATAAAAGTCTGTTAATAGAACTCCTTTCCCCTCTAGCTTAATGGTCTAGAATACTAATGGCTTAAAAATACCAACAGACTAATTGCCAGTAAATTTCCCCACTAGTTTCTACAGTATGATCTGCCAATATAATGCAAAACTAAGCTTTGTGTAACCTAACTGTTAGCGTATGGAGTAAATATGGCACAGTTGGTATTTAAACCCTGATCATGTGTAATGTTCTGTCAATGATGAGAATTTACAGTGCATTTGTGTATTTATTTAAGCTTTTAAACAATGCTTTCCAAATACATAATGTTGTAAAAAGAAGGTGGAGTAGAAGGTGTGGATAGAAATCCCATTCTGTAAGGACAAGCCGTCCCTGTAGCCATTTTAATATCCTGTTGGAAGGTTTCTTTTTAATGCAGGTTGTTTAAAAGAGTGGAGTTAAAACCTCTAACAGCTTGCCCAAACAACCCTTATTGATTGCAGCCGCAGCAGCACAGTTTCAGACAACTCAGGCTTCCACCAGTGCTCCAAGACACCAGCCCGCAGCGACCTTCACCACAGCAACTAGCACAGCCAACCCTGTGAAACCGCGGGGCCAGACCTCTGCGCCAGCCTCTCAGCTAGGGCAGGCCCAGCCACAGGCCCCCTCGCACACCATCCAACAGAGTGTGCTGCCTCAGAGGCTGGTACTGACCTCTCAGGCCCAGGCACGGTTGCCTAGTAAGTGGCCTCCCCTTTCCAGGTTTCTCCCACCTTTATACTACAATGAGGTTAAGTTACTAGGCACCCTAAAAATGTGTACAGAATCGTTGTTTTTTTTCACTCTTCTGATTAGCCTTGCTCAGTATGTTGCTTTATGACCAAGGAAAATCGAAAATTGGATAAGAAACAATAGAATTGCTGTGGACATACATTAGCGGTGTCAACTTAATCTCCTATTTCTGCATGTTCCTTCTGCTGGCAAGACTTCCTTCAGACCACATGTTTTAGCTCTATCCTAATTATTCCTTTCATATTAAACACTAATCCATCTGCTAAAGGCCTCTCACAGAGAGGAACGTCTCAACTGTTAGGCAGAGAAAAGCGATGAGGCTTTGCTTTAAGGTTGTATGTGCACTGCCTATTAGCATGTGTATAGAGTACTGAGCACTGATGTATTAATTTTATCTCTGGGGTAATGCACTGCCTTTACAAAAGCTACATTTTCACGCCAGTATTTTCTTGATACCATAAAACTTAATGCTTAAATGCCTCTAACCTTTCTGCATTTAAATCACAAAAGGCTTGGTCCTTGTCACTTCTAAAGCTTTTTGGTTTGTCTAAGTGCAGATCGCTTAATATAAATCATGTTTCATCAGCAAATTTCAGGCTATTTCAAATGTATATTTACAGTGCCACATATGTGAATATTTTTGTCTCTTCCTAAAACCTTCCTTCGTGCTCTTGAAAAGGCAGTGAAAATCACTTTAATGTCTATACTCGTCCTGTTACAAAGTGTCACATGAGTTTTCAGGTAGCTCTTAACTTTTTTGCTAATGAAAGTGATAACTCCTAAAATGTTGATGTTCTTACCCTGTAAACAATCAGCTTTTTTCCAGTTTGCCCATCAAATATAGAAAGCGATACCTGCTTAACTTTTATATGACACTTTTGATGCACTCTTGAGTATAATTATGCATGGAGGGCGCTTCAGCACCAGTTTACTAACCAAAACTTAGAATTGTGACTATTGAACAACCTTCCTCCTGCTTTGGTCTTTTTTAATGCCTGTTTCCCTCTTTGACAGGTGGTGAGGTAGTAAAAATAGCCCAGCTGGCTTCTATAGCAGGAGCACAAGGCAGGATCGCTCAGCCAGAGACCCCTGTAACACTGCAATTCCAAGGGAACAAGTTCACTTTATCACATAGTCAACTTCGCCAGCTCACGGCAGGGCAACCCTTGCAGTTACAAGGTACTTATTTCAAAACAGGGAGTTTTCCATTATTCAGAATGCTTTGTTATGGGCAGCACATTCCTTGTTGCTGTATGTTTTTTCCATCCCCACTGCTTACACTGTTCTACCCTACCTGTTTTCTATGTGAGACAGGGATAATAAGGTAGCTCTGCTTTGAAAGTAAATGCCTGACAAATGAAAGACATGGTTACTTTCTTTTTCTGTAAGGTATTTCAAGATTTTGTTATTGAATTTGTTTTCACATGTATGCAGTACAGCTAAAGTAAGGTGAGGCATTATTTCAGATTAAATCCCTGATGAGCAGAAACAGACAAAACTGAGAATGTTCTTTGTTCTGAGATGGTGTAAATAATACTTGAGGATTGTTGTGCCTCTGTATTTTGATCCAGTTGTTACCCTGGCCTGAATACTCTTCTTACAGTATATTTTGCCCTCAAATTTCCCTTGCTGGTGGTATGCATGTTGCCAAATTCAGGAGAACCTGGAAATCTTGATTCTCTGTGGCCAACAAAATAGAGGGAACACTGAGGATGTCTTTGTTGATTTGATTTCGTCTGAATTCAGTATAAAATACCTAGATTTAGAATGATATCCCTACAATGTGAAACTCCTCTTCAACTATGAAGATTTAGGCGTTTCCCTCTTACTAGATTTTACAGTACTTTAAATCAGATTGGTGTAATGAACTTGTCTGCCAGTTTGTAACAGTAGTGTCTTTTGCCAGAGAACACTATTTACACTCTTATTCTTTTCCACTCTATCGAGCCTAACTATTTGAAAATCCTTCGTTGCAGGAAGTGTTCTTCAGATTGTTTCAGCACCTGGTCAGCAGTATTTGAGACCTCAGGGCCCGGTTGTCATGCAGACAGTTTCCCAAGCAGGAGCTGTTCAGAACGCTCTGAATGCTTTAGGAAACCAGCATCAAGCAGGTGTCCCAACTTCCACAGCAGTGGCACAGCAAGGTAGGCTTTCTAATCTGGAATGTATGTATCTAAACATTCAGTTACTAAAATCACATTGATATATAACTCCGGATTACTATAGATCACAGTTCTGTAAAATGAGTCCAGAAGCAGGTAAGCTGTGAGGCACATCCTTCTGATTTGTGTGTGATTAGGTATACTAATTAGATCATTTTTCAGTACAAACCTGGGAGAGCTTGAAACTCTCTTAAGTATATAGATCTTTTTTCCAGTTGTGTCACAGGTGTATTTTTTGTGGAAGAAATGAGTGTGAAATTGTTTGTTACTTTTTTCAGGGAAAGATCAGGGTGGTTATTTTTGTAGTGCCAGAGAATGTCCAGCAATTCTCTTGATTTTTCCACATTGTTTTTGCCTCTGTCTAATTTTCTTTGCTTCTCTAGCTAATCAAGCTACTGTTTTCCCTCTGCAAATACTGCTTAGGTGTTTGGCGCCTTGCTGCAAATGTGATTGGTTCCTTGCTTAAAAATATGATCAAGATATTGATTGAAAAACAATAAAGAAATTTCTGTCTAAGATGCATTTACAACAAAACAGCAGATTGAAAAATGATGATAAATGCAATGCTAGGAGTTTGTTCCCTGGAAGTGGCCATATGCTGTAATGTTCTCTGGATATAAACCATTCCCTCAAAACAGACTGCTTACTGCTCCTTTTTGATGTATTAATGTGCCACTGAAGTTCATACTTTGACTCTCTGAAGACTAAACATCTTGTCATAAAAAGAAGAAGCAGCTTCAACAGCCTTCCTCTTGTTGGGAGGTAAACAATTTCTGTCATAGTTTGGAAGAACTGTGGTTCAAATGTTTCACCCTCCAGCTCTGATTGCACTGCAGGTACTCCTAATAATGGCCGCAGTTCAGAATGAAAATTGATGTAAGAGTTCTACAAAAACTCAAGCATCCTACTACTCTCATGGTGGTAAAAAGAGGGCTCTGTTAAAAGCAATAATAACTGAAGTACTGTTTCCAGTTGATAAAAGAAAACATTATTATTATTGCTGTTCATCATTGGAGGAAGATGTAAAGCCTTTTGAAAATACTTACTTTGACTTTCTGAAGTTTTGATAAAATGCTAAATAAATTCCATTGCTTTGGGTGATTGGAAACTGAAATTGCTGGGATCACATGAAGCTGTGTAGTAAAACTGGATTTATATTGGCTATCTCTGTCTGCTCATTCGTAATAAAAATGTGGAAAGGCAAATCTTAAACCTCTGCATACTCTTTAGAATCTATTATTCTATTATAATAGAGTTTATATACATTAATGTAAGGGCCAGCATCTGCTTGTTAACTTGAATGCAATTCTTCATGGGTGTGTTGACTAACCATTACAGACTCACAGTGACCAGTGGAGGGTTGTGCTGCTTTTCTAGTACAAATAATCAGTGCTGATGAGCAATTTATTCCGACTGAGATAGCAACCTATATATCCTATCAAGAAAATAACTGCTACACAGTGTCTATAGTCTGCTAGTACGTGATCACTATAGTTTCCATAAGTTGTGTGTAATGTTCTGATAGTTTAGTTAACTGTCTGGGAAAGCATTTGCTAGCAGTTGAATTCACAAGAACTCCACCATGAGATTCTATCATACAGTTTCATCAGTTTGGAGATACACTGAATTCATGTGTTTTCTGAAGAATCTTAGGTGATCGCTTTAAGATGAATTGGAACAATCTGTTCCTGATTTAGAGTATAACTTCTAAATGTTAATACCTATTGCGCTTTACATGGCATTTTGAATAAGCTACGAATGCAGCAGGTCTTTGTGTAGAGCAAAGTAAAATTCCATTGATCTGTCTTGGACTTTTGTGAAAACAGTTGGTGTAAACATCTGTCAGATATGTGATGTGTAACAAAGGATAAATTTGCAGTACCCAGTGGACAGTTTGTCTAAACACTTGTCTGCAGTTATGATGTGTTACAGCTATGAAATGTCTGCTATTGAAAATAATAAATGAAACCAATCTTAAGAATAAATATATAAACACAATGTTTATCCTCAGTTTGTATTCCAGGTAGAACTGCAGTGACTAATTTGTCATCCGGTGACATGGGAGCAGTGTTAAAACCAGCACCTGGTTTAACGCATGGACAACTGCAGGTACTTAATTTTTGTTTTCCTCAGGAAACAAAACTTTTCAGGCTTGATACTAAATCCATGCAATAGTTGGAAGCCTTAATTTACAAAGCTGGGATTAATTAGGAACTTTGATGACTATGGAGTAGGTAAACCAACTTCTGTCAGTGTTTCAGGTTGACAGATCCAATGCATTTTCATTTATAATCCATAGTTTAAGATAAATTCTTGTGTATAAAAGCAGCTATCAGGTTTCTTGTGCTGTGGCAGCAGACAGGTTCTTGTGACTGTAATAGATCGTAATTACATAGTAATGCACAAATAAAGGAATCCTAAGATTTTCACAAGCCAAGATACTCAAGCAACCTGTAAAGCATAGGCAAAAATCAAGTATATGTTAAACTGTGCAAGAACCTGCACCTTATAAATATTAATGTGTTAATTGAAATGTCCCAAATATAAATTAGTAGTTTTGGTTTATTTACAAAACTATGAAAATGTATTTTAAAAAACCTGAGTAGATACTAAAATAAGATATAATTGACTCTTCAATATGAATTGAATTTAATATGAATTCAAATTTTATCCAAAATTTACACCTTTAGTGATTGCTTTACATAGTTCTTATAATCTAGGATGTTGGTGGTATAAAGCACACAGTGCTCTGATCCTGATAGCTGCATTCTAAAGAAACTCGAATTCCTACGTGTTTATGATGAGCAGCAAATGGTTCTTTTTCAACTCTCCTTGGCAAAGGAAACATATGAAGAGAAGAACCGGCTTTTGAAGGAGCGCCTGGACAGAATATTTTCTGGCAATGAGCGCCGTTGTTCACGGGCCCCGATGTATGGCAGAGACTTGCTGAGTGTTTGTTCTTTGGCTGGTGAAAGAAAGCCCTCTCAGCCGTCTTCCAGTCAAGACAACAGCTGGAGGTGGGCTGGCTTTGTGAACTGTTGCCTTTCTTCAAGTGCCTCTGGAGGCCCAAGTAGCCCACTGCAAGAAATGATCCTGACTTTGGGTCAGCAGCAAGAATCTCTAAAGGATGTTGTTAACAGGTAACGTGTGACTCTGCCTCAAGCCTTTACCACATTTAGTTATTTCTTAACCACTCATTTTCAAAAGAGCTTAAAACCTTGTTTCTGTTCACGTTTGGTTTAGACTGATACATTTAGCATAAATGATGTGCAGTACAAACGTAAAAATAGCAGTCACTTCTGTTTCCTTTAGGAACAAGAGCCAAGACACAGAGGTGGAGGCAGACTCCATCATTTAATGGCATTTAATGGATTGCATGCAAAGCAATAGTTGCAGCTTTCTAGAAACATGATGCAATTAGAAGAATTCAGACTTTTTTGAATTGCTTTTAGTAAGTTTGGTATAATGGGTGTTTCTTGTGTTTGAGCTCCAGGGACTGAATGCAGTGATCACAGTGCAAACACCTTAACAGAAGCTATCATCAAAGCAGACAAAACGAAAGTATAAAGGGAGATAGAGAATATTAACACTTTGAAGGCATTCAGCACTAAGTCGCTTTAACAAAGTGGTTAGATAATAGTGTAAAATTACATGGTTGACAGGCTGAAAATTATTGCTGCAGATGATAATTTTGTGTATAACTTTTTAAACTGGTATTCCCTTGTTTTGATGCTTCACGCAGGGCTCTCCTCGTATTGCCAGCTGCAGTTGCTGCTCCCCCATGTATGTATGTAGCAAATCCTCCCCCTTCGTATAGTCATAGACTGAAACTCCTTAAGCACAGTCTTAAGCAGAAGGCAGCTCCACACTTGCATCAGTTGCAAAGGATTACCACTCCTCACTTGCTGCAGTTCCCTGACCTCCGGCTGGTGCAGTATGACTCAGGTAAATGATGATATTTGGTGATAATGTTTCCATGATTTCCTGTTTCACTGGAACAGAATTTCTGTATAAAACTATTACTGACTTTCTTGTTTGAAATATAGGAAAATTGGAAGCTCTTGCTGTCCTGCTTCAAAAGTTGAAATCTGAAGGGCGCCGTGTGCTGATCTTATCACAGATGATTCTGATGCTGGACATACTGGAATTGTTCCTGAATTTCCATTTCCTCACATTTGTGAGGATTGATGAATATGCTAACCACGAACAACGGCAGGTAAGATTGCCCTAGCAGTTGTCCACTTGAGCAGCAATATGTGCTGCTCAGGATATTATATGCTACAGCAGGAGAAGGAGATTTGCCTGGTTTCTTATTCATTTTGAAACACTTGACTTGTTTTTGTCTGTTTTCATTAGGTTGTAGAGAATTTGGTTTGGCATTTTATTTCTGTGTATGGTTGATTTACTCCTTTTACTCCATTTGTGTAGGAGCTGATGAAAATTTTCAACAAAGACAAGCGCATTTTCTGTGCCATCCTTTCCTCTCACAGTCGTTCCACTGGAGTCAATCTTGTTGAGGCAGACACAGTTGTGTTCTATGACAATGATCTAAACCCAGTGATGGATGCAAAAGCTCAGGAATGGTGTGACAGAATTGGGAGATGTAAAGATATCCATATATACAGGTGACGGTTACAGCTCAATGACCGCTCTTTAACATGCTTTAATGTAAGGTTAATTCAAGTAGTGCTGCTCTGTATGATCTGAAATAAAGTGGAAACAGTGCTGAAAACTTCATCTCACTCCAGTAAAGAAGATGTCAGGTTATCATATGAAAATGTGGTCGGTCTTAACGCCAAATGTAATGAATGAATCTTTCATACTTGTTTTTTGACATTCAGTTTATATGGAGTTATTCAAATGAGGTGTCCTTTGATCTTTTTTCTTGATTTTTTTAATACACTAGTTGTTAAATGAAAGCTTTAAAGCAGAGATGGTGGTATGTGTTTTGTTCTGAGCATGTACCACAACCCCACAAACCACGACATGCTTAGAGTTCAGTGTTATTCTCTAAGGGAAGTTTCTCTTTTTGTTTCTGAAAGCTGTTTTGGAAATGACTAATTAGATTTCTATTCTTTTTCCTTTTAATTTAGGCTTGTCAGTGGTAATTCAGTAGAAGAAAAGCTTTTGAAAAACGGCACAAAGGACTTGATCAGAGAAGTAGCTGCTCAGGGAAATGACTATTCAATGGCCTTTTTAACACAGGTAAATTAATATTCAAAATACATTGAAACATCGGTGTTGCAGTGTTTGTGTTGGAATGGTTAGTAACAGTTTAATAGAAAACTGTTTGGGCTAGAATGGATAGGTAGTCATTAGATTTCATGATTGCTTGAACTCTAGGTATTAGTGCCACATTCTCTCAACTACCATTCATCTGCTTTTTGTCCTGTTACTTACATAGTGATGCACAGGGATCACCTGTGTGACACTATATTCTGGTTTCTTGTGCGCTGCTGCAAAACTGCAGAGCTTGTAAGGATGAAGGTTTCAACAACTTTAAAAATGTGACATACAAAGGTTGGGTATGTAGTGAGATAGGCTCTCAGTCGGTGCTCTGAAGATGCAGAAGACAGTGAGTGCAGTAATTAAGCTAGTCCATCCCCTTCTGGCATTCTGAGTACAGTGGTGTAGAATGAAACAATATTTCTGACTTCCCTATAAACAAACTGTTAACACTTTATTCTACTCTGTAGTCCTACAGGAGAAAGTTACAGAAGAGAAAACAGCCAATTTTCCAGAAATAATAGATAAAAGTTTATTCTTTCTTTAATTAGTCCATAGTTTGTAAGGTCACTTGAACTTGAGCTAATTCAAGGTTATATAAAAATGTAGAATGGTTCTGACAGCTGTATTTACTTCTCTTCTTTTTATTTTCCCTTCTACTCACAAAGCAAACAATTCAGGAATTGTTTGAGGTTCATTCTCCTATGGAGGATTCTGGATTTAGAGTGAAAGCAGAAGAATTTGTAGTACTTTCTCAAGAGCCATCTCCAGCAGAAAATATTTCACCTAAAGTTGCAAGACCATTCATAGAGGTAATTATTAACACACATGTTAAAAACACACCTGTGCAACATTAGTATTGAACAGTTGCCTTATCTCTTTTTTATTTGGGTAAATTCTGCCAAGCTCTTTTTCTGGTAGTTTTATGGGGTTTTGTGATTTTCCTTGTAACAAAACTTCCAAAGCCCACAGCTTTGTTGTGCACATTCTGGGGGCTGTTTCTCTTGCCTCAGCAGAAACTATTCCACAAATCTGTGCTGGATTTCAGTGAATTTCTTATGGGGTTTCTCTCCATATTTTTGAAGTCTTCATTATTTTTAAAATACGTCTTTTTGAAAGGCGCTCAACAGTATTGAACAAGAGGATGAGGAATCAAACGATCGTATACAAGAAATAGGACGTGGCTCAAGCATTGAACCATTAATCTCAGAGCTCTGTGAGACAAAATACAATGAAGAGCCCTCACAGCTGCAGGAGTTAGTTGCTGTTGTGGATCAGGTACAATGACTTTCTGTGAATATTTGGTCAAAAAGTAATGTTTAGTTTGAGTATTTCAATTTCTTTGCAGTCTAGCTTAAAGCAACTTGTCTATGGGATTGATACTCCCATTAAATGGATGGGGCATCTCCTACTGACTGAAGATGTTAAACTATCAGAGAGGGAGATTAGTTTTAAAGAGAGCTTTGACGCAGTCTCCTTCAGTTCACATTCCTTTTATTATCTTCAATACTAACTTTTCTTTTTCCTTGATACGTTCTCTCAGCTGACTCCAATTGAGAAGTATGCTTTGAATTATTTAGAGCTCTTCCATGTTTCAGTTGATGAGAATGAGCCACGTCTGAATGAGGTAAAACAACACGCCTTTCTTTTCCATATTGTTCTGTCACAGTAGGTATGAGCAGGGTTATATTTTCAATGTGAAGTGAAAGTTACTCCAATGATGTGGAATATATTGTAGGCATTTCTGTGATCTTCTTTTGCTATACTTTATGAATGCCAGAATGCCTTATTATTTTGGGATGCTTATTATTTTGGGATGCTTATTATTTTGGGATGCTTATTATTTTGGGATTCTCTTGGTTTAAGAAGGTGTCAGTTCTTAATTTCTTTTCTATAAAATGAGAATGACATGCCTCAGCACAGCTCAGCAAATATTTGTTGTACTCTATTGATAGCTGTGGGGAGCAGAGAATTTAATTAACTTCAGTGAACCTGCTTAGGTGGGTAAAGGAGCTGTGTTCTGGTTGTCTTGGTTGTTTAACTGAAATTCTTAGTGCTTTATTTTGAGGGTTTAAAGACCCTCAACAGAGACCAAAAACTACCTCTTCTAAATGATTGTGAAAGTATCTATTAAGAAATTGCTGCAAGATTTCTGTGCCTGAAAATGTCACAGTTCAAGGAGTTTGTCCATAAAAATACAAATTGATAACTTGTAGTCAGTGTCTGTAACTGCATAAAGTTTATAAGGTGTCTGACTTTCATGTAGATGGAATTGAAAACTGCAAAGAAAGCATGGGAAGTCCAGCATATGAAGGAGTTAAAGGCAAAAGAGCAAAAAATGCTTTGGGATGATGAAGAGGAACTTCTCACCTACACTCGGGAGGATGCATACAACAAAGTAAGTCCTGATTAGTCTTGTTAATAGTGTATTTCTTAACAGCTATTCTGAGAATACCTTTTCCTTCATGGTTCAGTTGGATCATTTGAATTGTATTCTTCTTTTTGCTGTGTAGGAATATGTCTATGAAGGTCCAGATGGACAAACCGAAATAATGCCAGTAAGTAGAAGTAACACCAGGCAGCCTAAACAGGCTTCTTGGTTTTTGAAACATAATGATCAGTGTTAATATAGCAGTAACTACTAATTTTATTCTGTAGCTTTGGACTCCTCCCACTCCACCTCAGGATGACAATGATATCTACATAGATTCTGTTATGTGCCTGATGTACGATACTACCCCTATTCCAGAATCGAAGTTGCCTCCAGTGTATGTCAGGAAGGAACGTAAACGACACAAAACAGATCCATCTGGTAAGGCCTTGTTCAAAACTGGTCTGAGATTTATTGCTGAAAGCTAAAAAAAAAATGGGGATTTTTCATACCTCCTACATGTTTGGACCAGAAAAGATCAAATTTACAGGTTTGAAGAGATGAAAATTCTTGTCTCACCATGGTCTTGAAACAGTAAAATCATTAAAAAACACAGTTCTTACAGTGTGTCTTCCTATTTAGACATATAAGTGTGCTTAAAAGGACAAGTTTAGAACACAGGCATTCTATTATGTGAGTTAGGGCCTTACTTTATAGCAGGCTTGTTTAGTTAGTGACAGTATGCTTTTCAAAGGCAGTGGGGAATACTCTACACATATAGGAGCATTTTGCAGCTGTAAATAGCAGAGGAATCAAAAGGATGGTGGTAACTATTTACCAAGAATGTTGGGGGGGTTTTGTCTTAGCTGCAGGTAGGAAGAAAAAGCAACGTCATGGAGAGACAGTTATTCCACCTCGTTCCCTTTTTGATCGAGCTACTCCAGGAATGTTGAAAATGCGCCGAGAGGGCAAAGAGCAAAAGAAAAACATCTTGTTGAAACAACAAACACAGTTTGCAAAGCCTTTGCCAACTCTTGTCAAACCAGCTGCTGAGGCTGGACAGGATAATCCAGAGTGGTTGATTAGTGAAGACTGGGCACTTCTGCAGGTCAGATGATACCTGCGCTTTCTGCTGTTATTATTTATTGTATTTTTGCTTCTGGTTTCAGAAATGGGTCTTTCTGCACTTTATTTCTCCAAGGTTATTTCTAATTCTTAATGGCTAGTTTGGCATTTTGCTGACATAACTCATAACTCATTGCCTAGCCTTTGTGTTCCTCTAAGGATAAAGGTTAAACTGTATGATTAGCCAAAATGTATGATTAAGTCTTATTTTTATTGTAGAGACCACTTGATATTATGTTTAAGATCAGTTGTGCTGGCTGGACATTGGATAATGCAGCTAAGGTTCTTCCCACCCTTGGGAAGAGAGCAGCACTTGAGTGGCAGCTCTCTTTTCTTCTTCTAGCAATCTCCAAGTGTTTTCTTGCACATCAGTCTGCATAATAGCATTTTATGCTTATTTATTCTCTGTGAATATAGGTGAACCCGTAGCCTGAGCCCTAAGCTGTCTGTATCATTGTAGTAATGGTGTGTGGACACATGCAGATAAGGGTAGGTTTGGAAGGCTGAAATGATTTGTCATCTGAAGCTTTTGTACCTTTATCTATTGTAGGCAGTGAAGCAGCTGCTGGAGCTTCCTTTAAATCTTGCTGTTGTATCGCCAGCACACACTCCCAATTGGGACCTTGTTAGTGATGTTGTTAACTCCTGCAGCAGAGTCTATCGCTCACCAAAACAATGCCGAAACAGATACGAAAATGTCATTATCCCAAGGGAAGAAGGAAAGGTGAGTTTACATAGAATGATGCGTCTTTTTTTGCTTTAAGTTTGTAGAGTTTTTTTTCCTTATCTCCATAAACACATGTTTTTTTTTGTTAAACGTTTCAACAGTGTAAATAAATAACTTTTAAAAGATTATAAAATTATCCTCATCAGGATTTCCACTTATTTTATGTGATTTCTTTGAAAAGAAAAAGCACCTGAACAAAATCTTCCACAAAAGATCATCTAACTTTCCTTCTTATTTTACAGCTAATGTACGAAGCTAATCCTAAAAAGAAGACAAAAAGTATTTATAAGGTGTGCATTGGTATTCTTTCCAAATCAAATCTAGACACTGTGGTATTTAGCAGCAATGGAGGTGGGCAGATAATTCATATGAGATCCATGTTGAGTGTTACTTGAGTTCTGAAACATCAATTAAAATGCCAAATATATTTTTCCTTTCTTTGTTGATACAGTGGATTGACACCAGCCTTCAGCTTTTGGATTTGATAGATAAATTTTAAACCATGCAAGAAGTTTGTGATTTCACTTAAACTGTAGTGGGTATTTTTCCACCTAACAACCACCATGTAACTTATCCTGATTATTATGATTGTACTTAAGATCTGTAAGAATGTACTTCATGCTAGAGTCTAAGTGGATTACAAATATCTAGTGAATTTAATGCTCGAAACACCTTTTAGTAAATGAGGATGATAGTATGCTACAGAAACAGAAATAAATCCCATGACTGTAAACAACTTCTTCCAAACCATACAGCAATTTAGTGGCAGAACTGGGTAAAGAACCCAGAACTTCTGACTGTAGTCCCATTCTCTGACTAATAAGCAGGTTTGTCCCTGACTGGCAGTTTCTGCTTAGGAGAAGTCAAACGTTAGAATGGCATGGTGTGTTGGATGTTAACATAGCTTTGTTGGGAGAGCAGTGCAGTGATGGTTTTATTATATTATGTGTGCGCTATGTGTAACTATAAACTAATGGGCTCTTGGTTTGGGTACTGAATTAAACTTGCAAGATCTAAACTAAAGCAAAGATTCTTTTTCAAATTAGAGTTTGCCATTTTGTATGTCCCCAAGTGCTGATGCCAGTGTGACCGTGAGAACTGCTCCTTATTTTGCTCTTTCTTTATATATTTCCCATAGAGTTTTGTGTAACAGTAAGTTATCAGTGACACGAGGCAGAAACCAGTCTGTGATAGATATGTTGGAGTACGTTTTTAAATAACCTACAAGCGCACCATGTGTTTATACGTAGACAAAAAGCCCTGTGGGTGTGTTTGCAATTGAAAGCTGGTGTCTTTTCATTTTTTAGACTAAAAACAGTCGCCCACTTCGTACCAATCAGATCTATGCTCAAGATGAGGGTGCAACCCACACGCAACTTTATACTAATCATTTTGAGATGATGAAAATGATTGCAGGAAAAAGAAGTCCACCTATCAAACCTCTGTAAGTTTCACTGGGATCATTCAATCCCAATCACCCTGTCACCACAGATCTCCTGGAATTTGTTACGAATTGCTTTCACAACTGAGAGTTATTTTGCGTTCTGTTTCAAACTGCCGGTTTGTTTCTTTGTTCATGATCTCTTTCCTTGCATTCTGGCCTTGTGTTATTGAAACATCTTCATATTTCATGTGTTTGGGTTAGCTTTTACTCACTGCATGAATTTACTTTGTGGATTAAAAGCAGAAGAGCACTCAGTTTTCAATCTTACGTTATAAACTACACTTTCCATTTGCCTGAGCTATACATACTTTATGTCTATGCTGATGACTAGTTCATTGTTTTGCATGTATATACCTGCAGTAACTGCTGTATTTATTTACTGTTTACTCTGAGTCTTCCTTAAAATGTCTATCTATATACAGGCTCCAGTACTGGTGGGAATATCATGAAAACTTCACCAAAACTGCAGTGTCATCTATTAAAACATGAAGTTAAATATTGCTTTTAAGTTTCTTCTGTGCCCAGTAATACAGTTTTGCTCTATTGCAGACTTGGCATGAATCCTTTCCAGAAGAATCCAAAGCATGCGTCAGTACTTGCAGAAAGGTGGGCACTCTATGTCTTAAAGGAGTTAGGAATTGCATAGAAGTGCTTTTTTTCTTTTTTTAAACTTTCAGTTACTTACTTTTAACAATTATGTGTTTTTTCTTATCATTGTTTCTAGTGGAATCAACTACGACAAGCCACTTCCTCCAATTCAAGTTGCATCCCTCCGAGCTGAACGTATTGCAAAAGAGAAAAAGGTATGGTCTCAGCTATACGTATGACTGCTAAAAATTAACAGAGGAAGTATGAGAAAAGCTGCCTCCTGAGAGAGCCTTGGTAGTACAGTAGATGTTATGAGCAGCTGCACATTGTTGATGTACTAGGATTACATAGCCAAGGTCCAAAGTGGGACCTTTCCTTGGGCCTGTATGTCATGCCCATACTTGTATAGAAACATTCTTTAGGGAAATATATTACAAACATAAAAATCTTGGTTTATTCTTGATCATTCTGTAGCCTCCTTTCTTACATTATTCAGAAAGAAATATTTGTTCTTGCTTATTGATAGTAAATTGCTTGTTGTGCTATGCATTAAGCCATATAACCACAAATACAGCTTGTAGTTTGAAACTGGTTAGGTCAGGTAACTGGGAGCTAGCGAGTAACAATGAAGACAGATTTGTTTCTGTCTCTGCACACACATAATGCATACTTTGAATTAAAGGGGTTTTGTTTGTTGTTTTGTTTTTAAATAATACATCCTGATTGTTACATGTGCTGTTTTGAGGACTATGAAGCTCACACTTTGATTTCCTAGGCTTTGGCTGAACAGCAGAGGGCACAACAGCAGACAGGTCCACAGCCTCAGCAGCAGCAAGCTGGCCAGCAGCAAGCTCAGCAACCAGCTGTACAGCAAGCACAAGCCCAACCTCAGCCACAGGCTCAGGCACAGGTAGTTCAGCAGCCACAGGCAGTAGTGCAGACTGCAGTAACTACTGTGGCCAACACAGCAGTATTGGTAAGAAAGGGAGGGCTTCGTGCCTTTGATGTAGTAACTTCAGTTCTTCTGTGTGTATCATATTGTATGTTTTATTTTCTCTGGAAAGTGAGAACTTTAGCTCAGTGTAGTGAGATAAAAGCTATTTCCTTCTTTCTTTTTTATTTCCTGAGAATCCTGGGTATCTTCTTTTTCGCTCATTTATTAAGACTGTTCATACCATTGTAGCAATAGCTCTTGGCATTCTGAGGTGGAAAAGTATAATATCCTTTGCAAAGATTTTTTGCCTTTTTCAGTTTAGACATTAACTTAATCAGGTACATTTTCACAGTCAGTAAACAGTGTTTATGCAGAGAAGGGAATGTGGCTGTAAGAGCTACTCTGTTAGTAGCTTAAACCCCAAAGCTTTATTAACCTTGGCAAAGCAAGTGGAATGTTGCATCCTACAGGACCTACCATGATTGTGTTATTGCAAACTGTGCAAAGTTTTCATGGCTTCCTTAAATCTAGAGTCAGTTTTAATGAATCTGATGACAGGTCTGAGGCTTTGGCTTTTAGAGCCACTCCAGTTTGCATACTAATGTGTGCTAGCAGTGGTGATTTTATTTGGTTATTGAAGGCCTTTTACAGAAAGACACAGAGAATGGGTTCTGACCCATAAGTATTGCTCCGTATTTAATGCTCAGTGATGTTGATGTGTGAGTGGTTGTCTGTGAAGTGCAAGAGTAAGATATTGCTCCCTTCTCCTGCTAAGAAGGATATCAAATGACCAGTATTTACCGAACATTTGCTCATTAGAGTCGCAGAATCCTTACATGTATACATCAGTTGTTGATACGTAGAGTGAATGAGCAACTGCAGAAGTATCTGTGCATTTTATTGCATTTTTGTTATTTTGTTACTTCTGGAATACAGCCTTGTGTTAAACAGCAAAGTTTAAGAGACACAAACAGCAAAGATAAGAGCTATATTCAGTTTTCTTTTATTGTTTTTCCGATCTCTTACCTCAATTGTCTTCTAAATAGGCTGGCACAATCAAAACAGCAGTTACGGGGACAAGTATACAGACTGGTAAGAAGACTTTATAATTGTGCATTGGAGATTCAGATTTTCACTTTTAGATTCTCACATTTAATCCTTGCTTGCTTTCAGCTACAGTGAGTGGAAATGTCATAGTGAACACAGTTGCTGGAGTCCCTGCTGCTACCTTTCAGCCCATCAATAAACGTCTGGCTTCACCTGTTATACCTGGAACGTTGACTGTGAGTAGATCGCATCACTAGTTGTGTCCCTTGACTGACCTTTGGCTGCTATTTTATCAGTGTATCTGTTTCCTTCTTTAGCTTTCCATGTTATCAGAAACTCTGCTTCTTGCTAATTTCATGTGCATCATCCTTCTCTATCAAACCCCTCTCCTTTATCAAAAGATCAGAACACATGGAGCAGTTGATCAGAAAAATGTGCCTAACAGATATTACTATTAAAAATAGTTTGTAGATGAGTGCTGTCATAGGCAATGTATTATATTGCTATCATTTCCAGCTTGTAACTGTTTTGTGCTTTGTTAATTATGATCTTTAGTATTATTTTGTTGGTTTAAGACTATGGGAGATAAAGCAAATTAAGTGAAGGATAGTGAAATCAATCTTCTGTAACATAGTTTAGGGTTTGGTGATCAGCCTGTTTGAAAAAGGTTTAACCAGATGCTGATTGGAACATATTCAAACAGATAGATGTGTTAGAAAGATTTGAACGTGCTTTTCCCTTGCAATACTTTTGCATTTTTCATGTTTGTTTTCTAAAACTGTATAATCCACTTCCAGAAGGTTCCATAGCTTTATATGAGGTTCGGAAACTGTGAGAAATAATGACTCTATTCTTTTTCAGACTTCGGGAGGCACTGCAACTGCGCAAGTGGTCCATACCCAGCAGCGAACTGCGGCAGCACCTGCTGCTTCCACAGAGCTAGTGACCATTGCATCTACCCAGGGAGTCCGTGCAGTGACATCAGTGACAGCATCAGCAGTAGTAACTACAAACTTAACACCCGTGCAGACCCAGACAAGATCTTTGGTGACTCAAGTTACACCAGGTAATAATCGTGTGTTCAGGGATTACCTAAAAGGCCCAAGAACTTTTGTATGTTGCTTGACCACTGTAGCCCCACAGTATTGAAAGTCTGGGTTCATTGCCAGCACAATTAATCAGTGGTGTGATTTTTAACTTGCTTTATTGTTGGTGCTCAGATTACACTTCTCTCCAGTATTTCTGGATAAAGTGTTGAAGTAGAGAGCAGCTTGGCCCCTAGGCATTACAATTAAAAAAAGATTATTAATAATCTAGCAGTAAGAGATTAGAGTTGACTGTCTGGACTAAAAATCATTATGAAGAAAGAAGCAATATTTTATTTACTCTGCTTTTACATCATGTTTATGCTAATGTGTTGTTATTTGTAGTTATGTGTTATTTGTAGTTAGTCCGCAGACTGTGCTGGAACAAAAATAGGCATTTAACAACTTGATTTTCTTAAGTGAAATCAATGAATTAAACTGAATGTTGAAAATCCTCAGAGCATTTTGTGTTTTCCGTATTCACAGCTACACCAACAGTCCAGCTGTCTGGCAAAACAATCACCCCTGCTCACTTCCAGCTTCTGAGGCAACAGCAGCAGCAGGCTGCTCAGGTGCAGGTCCCACAGATTCAGGCTCAGGCACAAGCCCAGTCTCCAGCTCAAATAAAAACTGTAGGGAAATTGTCACAGGTGAGGAAATGCTTCTGAAGTAAGGTGGCATGTTGTTACTCTCATTGTTATTATAAGCATCATTAGCGGTGTGTGTTGTATATCCTGCTAGAGTGAAATGCAGCTCTTTCTTGAATTCAATCCTACTAAAATTTCATGAAGGCAGTTGAGTCTGATACTACTGCAGTAGGTCAGGATGTAAAGCACTCGCTGTCATTTACTCACTAGCAACCCCTTGCATAAAGGAGTTGCATTCTTAGCTCTTTGATCTTGATAAAGTCTGGCATAAAATGTTTCTTCTTTAAAGCTCCAGATTCATCTCCATTTTTTTTTCTAGTAGTCATGTAAAAGGTGGGAAATTATCATAAAATCATAGAATTGATTGAAAATTGACCTGGAATTTCACGGGTCATCCAGTCCAACCTGATGGAAGTGTTTGATTTTTGCAGGAGCAGCTGATCAAGCTGCAGAAGCAGAAACTGCAGCTTCCCCAGCAGCAGGCAGCGCAGCAGACACAGCAAGGAGCACAACAGCAAACAGCGCAAGTTCAAGTACAACAGCAACAGCAAACTCAGCAGCTCACTGCAGTTACAGCACCTCGTCCTGGTGCAGTTCTCACAGGCACTACTGTGACAAACCTGCAAGTTGCTCGTCTTGTAAGTTGTCTTTAAGCCTTAAACACCTTATTCTTTTTGTGGGTTTAAATGAACTGGATACTGGTCATCCATGCGTACAAGTGCCTTTTGCTTTGCTTAGGTAGTACAGAAGATACAACTGGAAGATAAATAGCTTTAAATTGCACTTACTTACCAATACCATCTCTGAATTGTATTACTGTAAAAGAGCAATTATATTTAGAAACATTTACAACTATCACTTTATAATGACCTGTTATATGCAGCAAATATTTTTTGTGTCAGTACAATAATCTTCATTCCTTACTGCTTAGACTCGTGTTCCTGCTTCCCAGCTTCAAGCACAAGGACAGATCCAGGCGCAAACTCCACAAGCAGCACAGGTTGCTTTGGCAAAGCCTCCAGTGGTGTCTGTTCCCGCTGCTGTTGTGTCATCTGCAGGAGTCACTACGCTCCCTGTCACTGTTGCAGGCATTAGTGTTGCCATTGGGCAGCCACAGAAAGCAGCAGGTATGTCAACAGGCTTGCTAAAACATAGTAAAGTTTTACAATCTACTTTTATAAAGACAGCATATTTTAAGTAATGTCTTCTGTGGGACACTCTTGCTTTTTAAAAGCTGAAGTGATAGAGGTTGCATTCCTGTTTGTTTCAAAAATAAGATAAGAGAATTACACTTACTCCATCTAATCTGGAGGTTAGCACCATTCTTTAGCCGGATGTGGTGGGCTTTTGTTTGGCTGGTTTTCAGTCTGTGCATGAGAGTAGGTGAGCAGGTTTAGTTTTACAAATAAAGACAGTAATTTCATAATTTCTTTTAAATTCAAAATGGACATAAGGAGACTTGTATTTTGTAACAGCCTCCTGTAGTAAGGGCAGAATTTTCCTTGTAGGAAGATCATTGTTTTAACACATAGTTAACTTACTCATGCCCTTAGAATGTTTCTTTTCCTCCACTGTCAAAATCGTATGTCTTATTCCCATTAAAATCAGTGGGCTGTTAGTGCTCAGAGCTATGCAGATGTATAAGTCTATAAAAAGCACAGTCTCTGTGCTTGCAAGCTGTGATTACTGGGACAAAGCAATAAAATGAAGACTCTTACAGTTCTAATTATTCTTGTAATTTTCAGGAGGCCAGACGGTAGTTGCACAGCCACTGCATGTCCAGCAGCTTCTAAAACTCAAGCATCATCAAGCAGCACAGCAACAGAAAGCTATCCAGCCTCAGGTTGCTCAGGGTCAGGCTGCTGTGCAGCAAAAGGTACTGGGTGTTTGCTCTCCTGTTGAGTTATGCTTTTGTGGTTGTAAAGCTCCAGCTCTGAGTTATGAGGACACTCCTAGAGAGTCAGTCAGCATTTCTAGGGTGAATCTTAAGTATATATAGAGAGAACAGTTTCTCATGTGCCTTGTCAGGTGCTCAATATTTTTTTCAATTAGGTGGCTGTTTGGTGTGATTTCTCAGGCCCCAAATTGGATTTTCTTTCTGAAGTGACAAAGATTCTCATTAGTCATTTCTAACATAGCCAAACGTGGAAAATTCCTAAAGATTTTCACTGTTTACAGTACAATTTGTGCAAAATACACTTTTCTTTCCTGAAATGTCGTGTTCTCATGGGCTTTGCTGTCAGTCAGCCACCAGTGTTGTTTTTCGGAAGCACATTATCATATGAAATGTGCATATGTGTGCAAGAGAGAAACTTTTCAGTAGATAGAATCATAAAATGGTTTGGGCTGGAAGGGGACCTTAAAGATCATCCAATTCCAACCGCCCTGCCACAGGCAGGTAATAAATACTTACAGTGATACAGAATATTTGTATAAGTGCATGAAAGCTTTTGACTGATGCTCAGTTTGCTATTATTAATCCTGGAAGGATTTTGTTTCAATAATTAAATAGAATTAATCCTATTAGCTACTTACCTAGTCTTTAAAATACACATGTATTTTGTAGTCATTGATGCTTTTTTTTCCTCTTCTGCAGATAAATGCTCAACAGGTTACAGTCCAAACCCAACAGCAGACTTCACAGCAACAAAAAGTAACTTATACTACACAGCCTGCCATTAAAACACAGTTCTTAACAACTCCAATTTCCCAAACCCAGAAACCAGGTGGAACCCAGCAAGTCCAGGCCCAGATTCAGGTACAGGTAACACAGGTTTACACCTTTAAACTCTGCTGTGACTGGAGGATTGTAAAGATGAGAGGTGAGGTAGCATTTTAGCACTCACTCTTATTCTAGTCACACATTTGTTTAAATGAACTTTATAATAAAATTCACTGGTGCTGAATATGTGGCCTTATATCAGGCTAGAGGAACTATCTGAGCTATAATTTTGCCTTTCCTCTTTGAAATAGTCAAATTGAGTAACTCATTTTATTAAGCAAGGGATTCCATACTTGTATGTACTAAGGAAGATTTCTGGTGCTGCCTCCCAGCCGTATCTCTGGCAGCCAAGAGTAAGCAACACGTACTTTCTTTTCTGTATAACTGGATCAGTCCATGGAAAAAGAAGGAGGTTAGGAATTGGAAGCTTTACTCTTTCAAAAGTATATCTAAGATAATGTGGCCCATTAGAATTTACGTGCTTCCTTCAATTTTATATATACTTAGGAGGAAACAAGTATGTTGCAGTTAAAATTGAAAAATACTTTTCCTGTGCTAGCCAAGTTCTTCAATACACTGATCTAAAAAGCTTTACAGAAGTTCAGTATTGCTGAGAATGCCAAGCTGCAATTTACCATGACCAGCATCTTGGGAAGGTTTTCACCTGATAGCAGTATAGGTATAATGTTTTGCTGCTATTAGCAAGTTTTTATTTTGACCAGATCTTTATTCCATGGCACTACAGGTTGCAAAACTTCCACAAGTGGTCCAACAACAGGCTACTGTTGCCAACATTCAACAGATGGTTTCAGTTTCCCAGCAGGTAGGTTTTGTGCTTGTCAAATTTAGCACTAGAAACATGATCCTAGTGAAAGCTCATTTGTTTTGAATATGTGTATTTTCACCTTATGTGTGGCATAGGTGGTATTTTGGAAGGATATAGCAAGTGGCTTCTATAAAAATGAATCGTGTTAGCTGCTGTATATTCTGTAGTCTGGAACTTGGGTAGATGTTTGTTCATCATTGTAGATAAGTGGAAAAACAGATTTTAAAAGGTATTTTGTAGCACTGAAAGAATTTATAATAATTGTTTTTTTCTGATGTGTAGTCAAGATAGGAAATAACTGAACTGATTGAGCACCGTCTGAGTTTGTCCAGCTCAGTTTGTTGTACGAGAATTAGGACAAATTGAAGGTTACAAGTTGTTTTGTTCCAATTCACAAAGCTGTGCCAAGTGCTTTGTAAAAGTTAGAATGGTTTGGTATCTATTCTAGGTGTTGTATGGACAGGAGTAGGACAAGAGAAGGTCATACAATTTGGTTACCCCTCCCCTAACTACCAGGCTGTTTATTTAACACTGTTTAGAGCAATGTCATTCAGACCATTAGTAACAGGCACAACTTATGCAGTTGTGATTTAACTTTGATTTAACTTTGGAATGGTGGATGAAGTTACTGCCTTTGGTGCACAAAAATCTGCGCCAGTCAGCTCTTGATCGGTCAGAATTTATAGTGCAGTGTTTTAGTGCAGAATAAAATCTGTGACTTTTTATCTCCAAACGATGATGAAGAGGTCTAAGCTGACTGATAGCCATTGCAAATGTGAATGTTCAAGGGCAAGGCAGACAGCAGGGCGTAGAAACCTCATCACTCGACACAAGTTGAGTTGTCCTCTGCAGTCAGCAGGAGCTCCTAGATGATTTTTCAAGGGACATTAAAAGCTAGATTTCCAGAAATCACTGATGTTGGCATAACTCCGGGACTGTTGAAATCCATGGTAAAAAGACAAATAACCACCTCCCCTCCCACACAAGTCAGGGATGTCAGTAGCAGTAGGATCAGGCCATGCCAAGTATGTTTAAAACTGCAGTCTCTGTGTGTATGTAGCAGTCTTTTTACCTCCATTTTTAGTGCTTCCCAGAGGATTCCTCTTGGATTGATCAAGAGCTGACTTTCCCCTAGAGAAGCTCTTGCAGCTTCATTTGGTTTCTGCCTCTAAAAGAGGCAGTTGAAGCTGCTCAGTTTTAATTACCTTGTCACCTGAACAAAGAGATGCTGAATTTTCTTCTCCCTTGCTCTGGGTAGAGATATGAAAATTAGATTTCTAGATAGAGTTCAAATTATTCTACCCTAAATTGGCAATAGAGACTGGCAGCTGTAGTCTGAAAGGGTAATGTCAGAGACTGGTAGGAAGTTTTGGTGGCTGTATTTATTGTCACAATATGGGTGCAGAGTTGGCATTTTAATCTCTTTGATCCTCCATCTTTCCATCTGTTCTTTTCCCTGTTCCTTCACTTCTGCTTCTGCAGTACAAGAATTTTCCAGTTTATCCAGTGGGATTTCTATACCTTTCATCTAGCTTATGTAAATGATCTGGGGGAATGTCCTTTGATTTGCACTGCAGAGATCTAAGTTAAGGCATCTCAGCTCTTAGTTCTGAATTATAAGGCTCTAGAAGATGTCACAGAATGGTGGTGTTCAGTGAAACCACAAAGCCTGTGCTCCCAGAATCCCTCCCAGCTTTCTTATTTTGACCAAGATGTTTGTCAGTCAAGAGAGCAAATGCCTATATAAGAAAGATGCCTTCTGCAGAGCAGAAATGTGATGAATGCTCAGTTTAATGCCAAACTATTCTGTAATTGCTTTGTCGTCATGTCTAGGTACAGGCTCAACCCCAAACTGTGACACTTTCTCAGACAACAGCAGGTCAACAGCAAGTTCAGGTGATTCCTGCCACAACTGCTACTGCTCAGGTCGTCCAGCAGAAACTGATACAACAGCAAGTCGTGACAACAGCATCTCCCCAGATTCAGGCTCCGGGTGTACAGAATCCAGCCCAGACACCAGCAACATCTGAAGCCCAGAATCAACAAGCAAAAGTACAAATGAGGACGCCTACTGTCAGATTAAAGGCACCTACTAAACCAAGTTGAACTAATGGTTAAAATGCAATAACAGGGAAACACAGCGTTTGTTAGTTGCTAAGCCAAGTGAGAAGCTACTCCAAACACCCAAATGAAGACAAACCACCTCTGTTTTCTTTTTTTAGCAGAAGTGTTTTTTGCTGGTGAACATTTAAACATGGAAACTCTCATACAACTTCAGTGTATTAGCAACTGTTTAGCACTCAAAATCTGTACAAGCTGCATTCTGCCAGTGTTCTCTGTGCTCATTCAGACCAGATAAAGCAAACATTAGTTACATTTAAAACCTGCCCAGCTTCACAAAAGTAACATGGTAATATGCCATACATGTCAGTAAAATTCATCTGTGGTAGCATACCACAAACTGCCTGTGGGAATATGCAGTTCTTTGCTATAGTTCAGATGTGTGCTGAATATCCACGGTGAAGCCATTCGAAGAACCAGGTGTGGCTATTACAGCAAAGTATTTTCCATCTGTATAAAAGCTGCGTGTTGTTTCTTGCTTGAGGTAAATACCTCTGGAAGATCTTAACATATTTGAAGTGCTCCCTGCAAAGTTAGCCAGTAAATGTGAAAACCTGTAAGTATATGTAATTAAAAAAGGAAAGAAAAGTTTCATTCTCCATTTTTGTAAGTCTTTTAAAAAATGTTTGTTAGTAGTTTTGTGTACAGTTTACTGAATCACCCAACCTGTGCCCTCATTCTCATATTTCACTTTAAGGTAATGGATATTTTAGGCATGAACTGAGTAAATACTGTGTTGATAGTAGATGTGTATTAAAGTGTAGCCCTTTCTTTTTTCGGTAGAAGATGTTTGGTGGGTACAGCTCAACAACTGATCCACAGCTGTTCCTCATGGACTTCCATCAAGGAAAATCTCCAACTGATAAAATTTAATCTCTCAGTTTCATTCTGCTCTTGCAACATGTTTAAATGTTCAGTACTTTCTACT